>KK121191.1:151412-173331 GCA_000611955.2 Stegodyphus mimosarum
ATTTAGCTGCGCTGGTCAGGCGAACGTCGAACAGGATGACCGTGATCTGAGACTAAAAGCTCTCTTCACACTGAGAGGTTTCTATCTCTGGTTTAAATAGTACTTGGCTCTACTTCAAATTAGCATACGCTGAAAACGCGCGCTTCTGACTGGAAGTTGAAACTGAGAAGAGATAGAAAGATTTAAATTAAAATAAAACTTTGTGAGTTTAACTAAAACCTTACAATATGGTCGATCCCCTTATTATCGGTACATGGAATATCAAGCCGTAGCTACAACCGTGCATTGGATCCCTATTCTTTATGAACCTGAAGCCGTGTACCCATTCCAACCTATCGCGCTACATTCGACTGTGATCGGGTTTGAATACAAAAAAGCTTTCTTATGTTTAAGTTATGTCATGCTCGAAACGAATCCGAAACAAATAGCCTATAGGAACACAGCGTGTCTTTTCAATCCCGTCAAGGATGTGAGCGAGTTGACGTTTCTCGAAAGTTACGAATATGATTGTCAGCTGCTCTTCATCGAGTTCTATATGCTTCGTATCCTCATGATTTATGGTGTCTGATCAAAATCGAAGAAGAAAAACTAGTTCTATTAACCAAACCTTATGCTAATCTACCTTAACTGGTTCAATCTTGGCTGGACTTTTATCATCAGAATCG
Organism: Stegodyphus mimosarum; assembly: GCA_000611955.2. Classification (NCBI taxonomy): domain Eukaryota; kingdom Metazoa; phylum Arthropoda; class Arachnida; order Araneae; family Eresidae; genus Stegodyphus; species Stegodyphus mimosarum. The sequence continues at coordinate 152,078 of KK121191.1, forward strand.
TCCCACGGGTCCAGAAATCCAGTACGGCAATCTGAAAATCTTTCAATTGGCTCTGCCCTTAGCACGACATAAAATTTGCTTTTCGGCCGAAACTGTCGAAGAGCAAGAAGAAGAAGGTATCATTGCACCAAGAAGTTCATCGTCACCGATCGTCATTCGATTATGTCGGGAAGCTCGAAAATTTTTAGATATCTTCCGGTTAAGAATTCAATATATAGAGCGACCGGTCTCTTCTTCATGAATACTGTTGTAAAGAGAAACGGAGCGAATATTCTTGATCCAACTCAGCAGAAGTGCAAGACGCGCATCTATATAGTTATTGAAGCTATGACGTCATCTTGAAACGAACCAATAGCCAACCTCTTTCAAAATGAGTTGGCATGAGAACAAGGCTAGTTGAAAACTCGGCTGCAGAAATCTCTTTAAGAAAATCAGAATAAAAAAAAATTCGTTAATTTTACAGTGTTTTTAGACATTATAAAATTAACTCTTATGACCTTGAACATGTCAAAACATGTTTGTAATCATGTTCAGGGTCATAGAGTTAATTTTATAACGTCTAACAAAAAATTAACACATTATAAAATAAACAAATTTTTTTTTAATTCTTAGCTAGAAATTTTCTCTGAGAAATTCCAGCCGACTCTCTTCTAATAAGTCTCATTCTTCTCTTCTGTGTATGTATATAAGGATTGTAACTCTTTTACACTTCTTCATCCCAAAAAGACGAAGCGACTCTTCTCATGGACCGTATGATTCTATTATGTCTTTTCCATTTCTGATTTTGTCAAGCTTCTACTTGGAGCTGCAATCAAGTAATCATACATCTGATTAATAATAATAATCGTAATAAATAATCGACCGTGATCCAATCGAGTTGAATATTCACAATCAAAACTAAAAAATAGAGTATTTCGACGCGAGTAATTTCGTACGTCATATCCCCCGTTTAGTAAACTGGTCGGCCATATGATCCATTTCCGTAATGATGGTAAAAAAATTCAACGGATCCACGACCAATTCTGTTTTCCATTGAATCGTATAAAGAAACACGAGTTTTTGTTCACTTAAAAAATATAAATAGCCATATTTCTCTTTTTCTTGAAACAACGTTTGAATATAGTCTCGAACCGCCTCTCGTACTTCTGGATCACGCACTAGTTGGAGTGTGACAAGACTCGTGAAGGGCGGAAATTTATGAAATTTGATATATTGAGGAACCACGGTACTAAGTCGAGGACAATATTTATGATGAAGGAGATGATCGATAGGAGTATTCAAGGATTGAAGTGTAACAATATCCATCTTTTCTTGTACGAATTTCCAAATCAAAAGACCGACGATGGCAATAACGATTCCCAGCAAGATCGGTTTTAGGTAAGGTATAGAACCCAATACGTCAAAGATTCCATTCGCTATGGAACTTGTCACGGCTTCACTAAAATGCGTTAAAGCTTCTCCAATAGTGGGCTGACGACATTTCAGCTCTTGAGTTGGTGTACAATCATGATATTGGCAATAGCATAATCGACAACACGTATCCTCTTTCTCGTCGCCGTACCCTTCACACACATTCCATTGCTTAATGGCAAATCCCGTACACGATTCTATACCGGGAACGGGTTCGGTTTGACAACTCAATTCTTTGAGTTTGCAAACCATATCCCCTCCATCGTAGAGGAAACATCCCGAATTATGATGAATATATTGAGTGACGTATTGAGAACCGAGCGCGACGGCCATACTCGCTCCTGCAGCAGGAACTGTTTTCTTACTAAAGACTTTATCAAAAGCATTTTGGAGAGGTTTATTCTTAGCGATATCTTTTCCAACATCTCCTACTCTTTTAACAGGAATGTCGAACCGTTGAAATTGTTTGGCGACTTTGCCTCCGGACTTGTTAAAAATCCCTCATTTCTCTTGACCCTTCAAAAACAAGACAATGAACTAATCCAATTGTATTTTTAGTAATCGAAAAATTTCTTGTGGATCCGATATTTCATCATTTCGAAGTATTCTTTGTTTGAACCATCTTCGAAACCCTTATGGATTGGAAATTTATTATCATCGGATGGAATCGGAATCGCATACCAAAATCGTAGGTCCTTTCTCATCGTAAAGGAAAATTTCTCGTTTCCGAAAAATACCATTATTATACCGACGCGCGAATTCTTGGATAAACATTTTCGACCCGATTTACACGATGTCCAGTTGGATGACCTCACGTTTAAATTAAACCCGTGTATTGAGCATTATATCAATCACCTCTATTCCCAAGATCCGATCGACTTGAAACGCAATACTGCCATGGATGTGTTTGCTCGACGTTTCCATTACGAACTTATATGGAATTTGAGTGTCGGCGACACAAACGATATTCATTTAAGTGTAAACAATACAACGAAGAAGCAAGAAGAAATTATGATTCTTTACAAGAGCACGCTTCAACAACGTCTTTGCAGCTTGTCCCACTATATTAGTAATTCGAACGTGGCGACGCTGTTCGACAAAATGAAGGTATACGACATGGCGAATGGAGGTCTCTTTGCCGACCCCAAAACTGAATTTGCTCCGTTTTGCAATTTTCTGTTGGCTCGATGTTTATTCGATTTTCATAAACTACCCCATTTAGATCTCGTTCCCGAAACCGTTATGTCGAATGTAGCGTACAAGAAAGGGGTTGGGTTTTATACATTAGAAGATATTTGTGACCTCGAACCTTTTGTCGTGATGGGCGAAGAAACGAGATCCTCGTATCTCTATCAATCGAAATGCATCACGTATCCCAAAGAAACTGCTTTGAATAAACAACTCACGAGAAGAGATTTACCCGACAATTTAATGATGAAGAATGCCATGCAGTTTTCTGATGCGCGGTTTCTGTCTTGCTAAATGTGAGAAAGTAAATATCTCGAGAAAGAGTGACGAGTTGGTTACAAAAACTTTTTTCGAAGAAAAATCTAAATCAGAATTAAAAAAAAAACTTTTTGTTAATTTTGTAATGTCTTTAGACATTATAAAATTAACTCTTCCTTTTTTGTTTTATCACGTTTCTAAAAATAGATTTCCAAGAACTCGTATTCTATTTTTAGAAACATGAGGAAACAAAAAGGGAAGAGTTAATTTTATAATGTCTAAAAACATTATAAAATTAACAAATTTTTTCTTTTTTTTTTAAATCTGATTCAGATTCCTCTCTAAGAAATTTTTTCCCAACCAACATAGAAAGCGTTACCATTTTAGTTTATAAATGAGTTCATCTATCTGAACACATTTCCCATTTCACTTCAGATCGTTATATAACAAAGATGGTTCTCCATGAATATGAGTTTTCAGCTGACGACTTTAATAAGCTCCCAATTCAGATTGCCACAGAACCTGAAAGCGTATGGTTTGTACGTATATTGACTAAACTTGTTCTTTATTGGAACCTAGTCTTCTGGATCCTTTTCCGATTTCTCTGTATGTAATGGTTTATGCATATATTGACTAAACTTGTTGTTTATTGGAACCTGGTTTCTGGATCCTTTTCCGGTTTCTCTGTACGCAATGGTTTATGCATATATTGACTAAACTTGTTCTTTATTGGAACCTGGTCTTCTGGATCTTTTTTCGGTTTCTCTGTATGTAATAGTTTATGCATATATTGACTAAACGTTCTTTATTGGATCCTGCTCATCCTTTCCCATCTTTTCAGTTTTGATTTTCTCTTTATATAAGTGTGGTTTGGTGGAAGGAATGGTTTCGTTGATAATACTTTTCGAAGAAGGTTCAAAAATACTTAAATAGAAAGTGGGTTCTTCTATCACATTCAGAGCATCTTCTTGAAAGAGAATCACATCTTTACACACTCCTCCTACTCTACAATATACAACGTCCATTTCGTAAAAGTACCGCGAAGTAATTTTAATATTTAAAATACCAATAAAATATCGTTATTCGCAAATTGTCTAGGGTTTCTCGAAACACATTTAAAAGGGTCGTTCCATCAAACAATTTTGTTTTGCGTAAGCACCATTGATTTTGAGACAGCTGAGAACTCAGTTCATTTGTTTGGCTCGTTTGCCGACATGCTTTACAAAGAAAAGGTCTACACTTTTCAACAATGAATCGACATTATTCTGAAATGATCATATCGGAATGATCGGAGATGACGGCTTTGGTAATTTCCACCAGAGGAGGGCAAATTTGGCACAATAAGGAATGGTAATTATTCTTATTGGCGGAGAAAGTCCAATAGCCCGCTACGATAATATTATAGTGATTATTAAAATTTTTAATATTTTCAATTTGAATATAATCTTTTTCTACGGGATGGCGGAACGGAATCTCTTTAGCTTGGAAATCTTGAAACTGAGGATGGTTTGCTTATATATTTTTCCATTCCCAGTTCACGAGGTTTAAAGTTCTCGGATTACTGTGAACTATTTCGTCAGTCCCCGCTTTTAAAACCGGGTGAGCAAGAATACGGTCTAGTAACTCTGAGTACTCCATAGTCCCTTTATTTTACCTACTCCTAAACATCTCGACCTGTTTCTTCAAATCTTTCGCGTATCGGTCAATGATTTGAATCGTTTGTTTCATGCAGTAAGTTAAGAATTCAGCTTTCATGTAGGTTGTATTCAACCCTTGCCAATCTAATCCTCCTGTATGGGTTTTTACGACCCACTTGATGCATTGCAATAAAACCTTGGTCCATTCTTTTACAGTCATTTTGGATCGAATGCTTCGATTCACAAAATCCTATTTATTAAACATGGATCTTATGTACTCGTCCAACGACAAACCTACTTTTTCATACATGAAATCAAATCATAATCGAAAATAGGACACGTATAATTGATAAAACGGGTCGCTGAGCATTTTGAAATCTGGCGAGACCGATGGGTGGTTTGGGATTGATTTGTTCCAATTCCTTTTGCAAATTGGCTTTTTTGTCGAGATATCGATCTAACTCGTGTTTTGCTTCTTGTAAATACGATGACAGATCTCTTACACAGTCTTCCTCGACCGTCGATACATGTCTTCGTTTAAGTTTTGAAGTATCGGACATTTCAACATCTTGATCAGCCACTTTAGCAAGTTTGCTTTCTAAAGTTAGGTTTCGAGTCCAACACGCTTCCAGTTGGTTTTGTAAATCTTTTATTTTCTGGTGTAATTCCTCCACTTGATCGGGATGATACGTGATGGCCGGTAACTGTTCCTTCACTTCCGTGATTTGAGGACGTTCCTCCAGCTGCCGTTGTCGGTACAAGTCTCGTTCCTGTTCGAAAGATAAGATCACTGAATTCGCCAATTCTTCAATGGAATCCAGTATATTCGGAAACTGAGCTCGAAGGGTAAAAATTTTTTTAAAACAAGATTTTGAAATTTCCGATACTGGTGAATCATGTTTTGGATATGATGCACTACGGCTTGTGGCCAATCTTCATTCTGATCGCTTTGGTCTTTCTGAATTAAACTTTTCAGGAACGTGGTCAATTTCGCTTTGGCGTAGAGGAGGTACTCGTTACATTTTGTATAGTTACTTTCGGCTTGATCGAGTTTCTCTTTCAATTCGAAAAGTTGTTCTTTGGTATTGGGGAGTTCACAATCGGGACGATTCTCGGCCCATTCGATAATTTCCGACGCAAAATTATCGGGTTGGACTAACGGCATTTCGGAAAAGTGGCCTTTCAGTTACACAAATTGTGTTTCGAGAGTCCTCTCTACATTTTCTTTGAATTGGAACACTTTTTCCAGTTCGGAGAGAATCTGGTCGTGATCCGTAGCCACATAAGAAGCATTCCATTTATTCCATATCAGGGTTACCAAATTCGTTTTCAGGATCTCCATTTTCTTTTCCAAAGCGACGCGTTGCCGTTTTTCGTGTTCCAGACTCTGCTGCAATTTTTTATGCACTTGACTACGATTTAATTGCTGGAGTTGGATGTGGATTTCTTGTAATACTTCTTTCGTCCTTTCTTCGCTCTGGTTGGGAACTTTGTCGATCGACTGTTAAAGATCGTGCAGTCGTTGCATTAAAGTCGTGTCTTCGATCATCCTGTTGGGGGAGTGAGACTTTGAAAAACGGTATGAGCTAAATTGTCGAGCGTCAGAGAGCATTCCGTCAGAGAGTCTAAAGCATTCCCGAGAAGCGTTAATTGGTTCCAAAGTTGAGTTTGCTAGTTTTGTAAATACTGGATATGAGATTGAATGTGCTGGAGAAAAAAGGTTTTCCAATCCTGGTTCGCTCCTAAAGGTTTCAAGAATTGGAGAGGAAGGATCGCTTGTAAGAAAGTCATAAATTTCGTTTCTTGGAACTGCGCAGTTTGTTTAGATAGTTCATCCCGAAGAATCGTTTCAGTGTGAGTGTCTTTCTTTTGTAATGTGTCGAAAAAGCGTTGAATACCTTCCTGGAAATGGGTTTCAGAATCCATTTTCCATTTTGCAAGAGGTCGGTTCGTTCTTTTTGACACTGCTCGAGTTGCTTTTCCAACATCCGTTTTTCGTTTTGCCAAAGGGTAATTTGTTCTTTTAGTTCCTCGTTCAATTCCTGGACGTGTTGTTTTTGTTCCGATTGATACGATGTTGAAAACTGGTCGAGGGTTTCTTGTAATTGTTTTAATTTAGATCGCGACGACTCGATCATGAGTTGAGAAGAAAGCAGTTGGAGCGGTAAAGTTTCAGTGACAGTAGTAGGAGGAGGAAGTTTTAATTGCTCAGTGGTTTCTTGTAAAGCCATTTGCAAGGGACTTATTAAACTTTCCGTTCGTTGCATCCATGCTTGAAGTCCCGTTTCGTAGCGTTGTTGAAGCATTTGCCATTCGTTCATCAAACGGTTTGGAAAATCGAGATCTACTATTTGCTTTTGTAACTGCAATTTTTCACACTCGTGCGTTAAAGTTTGATTCTGTAATGTTTCATTATTGAGCTTTAATTGCTCCAACTGAGTTTGTAATGTTCCGTGATTCCGTTTTAATTGCTCCAACTGAGTTTGTAATGTTCCGATATTCCGTTTTAATTGCTCCAACTGAGTTGGTAATGTTTCATTATTCCGTTTCAGTTGCTCCACCTGAGTCTGCAAGGTTTCTTTATCCAATTTAAGGTGTTGCAATTGTCGTTGCAAATCCATGACTTTTTCGGGCCTTTGTTCCACTAGAAAAGGACGCGTTTCGTTTCGGTGTTGGAGCGTCTCGATTTGTTTCTCGAAAGCGTTTTTATCCATCTCCCATTGGGTTTGCAAAGAAGCAATCTTAGTTTCCAGGATTTTTCCTTGCGCTTCCAAAGGAACAATCTTTTCTAAAGCTAAGCCAGAAATGCGAAACAAGAAATCGACTACACTTGAAGTCTTTTTATACAGTTAGGGATAGAGCTGGATTAAGGACTGACTCATGAGAAAAACATCGGTCACGTCGTCTCGAATATCTCGTTTGAGAACATCGACTACATTTAAAGACATAAGAGTAGGATCGAACTGATGTTGAATAAGATATGGAACCAATTCTCGTAACATCCTTTGCTTTAGATCATTAAAAGGTAAGCTAATTTCTTCAAATCAAGCGCCATATGGTGGTATTTTTCTTCGGAACAAGACGATAATCAAATCAAGATTTTCTTCAAATAGCGACGATTCTTTTTAAAGTGGGAAACGTATATTTTAAATCCTTCTCGGATCCACGATTCGTAATTCCGATAAAACGGTAACAAATAATTACATTGTTGACGATTCACGACGAGGAACGTTTCACGATAAAAAGACGCGCCCATGAGAGAAACATACGTTACAAAAGCCGCATTCAAAGCGACAAACTAAACACTTTATAATTTCGTTTCGTCAAAAGTAATTTCACACGTATAAAAATCCAGTGGAATGGGATCCGTTAGAGGCGGAACCGTGCGTTTCCGCAATTTATAAAGCTTGTTAGCCAAATGAGTACTTGCAGTCTTTCCCGTCAAATGCATAAAGGGGATGATGAGTATGTGATGTACATACTGATACCAGGTCGACCACGTTTCCCAGGTGTGCGTATTTCGTTTAAAAAATCGGAGAAGCGTACAGTCATCTAATTGAAAAGGTTCTGTTTTCTTATGGACCATAGTAATATTACTTACTTAGTGCATGAAAGGCCATATTGCGAGAAAGTAGTTTCCAGAAAGACGAAAACGGATTGGTGGTCGAACAAATAAATAAGGCATTATTTTCATAGTGGGTCTTGATAAAGTCTTAAGAGGGAAATAAACTTTGTAAAAACCGATCAGTTGAATCCTTAGATACGTTAATCCAACGAGGATCTTCTTTTCTTCCTTGTACGCAAAATACTAAACATCCGTGGGGAAACGGATAGTCTACCTCTAAAATTTCTTCTTGGAAAGTAAGTCGAGCTTCATTGACCAAAATAGTGCAGGAAGCGCGAATCAGACCCGGTGTAAAATGTCACAAAGTGTTGAAGTGAAAGATGGGTAGTTTGAACCGAGCAGCAATAAAAGGATATTGTCTATAGACATTTCCACACGCTTCCATATAATCCGAAATATTGTAGTACTTTGCACTTTCCATGAAGGAGCTTGCTTTATCTCGTCTTCTTTCATCGAAGGAATAAGTCTACTGAGCAAACATACACACCTTATACGAGGGTTCTTACAGTATGATGGCCAGGTATGCGGCAGGTGGTTGGTGTGTCTCCCGCCAAGTGTGAATTGCGAGCTGTTATTCGTTTCTTGCAGGCAGAAGGGAACAGTGCAGCGGAAATTCATCGAAGAATGAATCGAGTGTATGGAAACAGCTTATTGAGTGATGGCGTTCTTCGTGAATGGTGTCAAAAGTTTAAAGATGGCCGAACTGATGTGCATGATGAAGGGGGTCAAAGACGCAAGTCTGTCGCTACAGACGACATTGTTCAACGAGTTGACCAAGCAGTTAAGCAAAATCGAAGGTTCACCATAAGTGAATTATCCATGAAATTTCCGGAAGTTTCAAGATCTTCCCTGTACTCTATCGTTACTGAACAGTTGCGCTACAGAAAAGTTTGCGCTCGCTGGGTCCCACAGATATTGACTGACGGCCACAAACCTCGCCGAATGGTTGCAGCGTTTGAGTTTCTTGACCGTTACAATACTGAAGAAGAGGAGTTTTTGAAATCCATTGTGACAGGTGATGAGACATGGCTTCAATATGACACGCCCGAAACGAAACGACAATCACAACTATGGATGCACACAAATTCTCCAAAGAGACCCACAAAATTCAAACGAACCTTTAACAACCGTAAGGTTATGGCAGCTGATTTTTGGGACCAAAAAGGTGTGTTGCTTGTGGAGTTTACGCAGCCTGGAACAACAATTAATGCAGATTCATATTGTGAAACTTTGCGACTCTTACGGAGAGCTATTCAAAACAAACGAAGAGGCATGCTGACTTCTGGAATTGTTCTGATCCACAACAATGCCCATCCTCACAGCGCTCGCGTAACCTAACGGCTCCTTCAGCAATTACAATGGGACATTTTCGAACATCCACCGTATAGTCCCAACCTAGCGGCGAGTGACTTTCATCTGTTCCCTGAACTGAAGCAGTGGCTTGGCGGGAAGCGCTTCCAAAATGAGATGGAGCTGAAAGAAACCGTTACTTCCAGTCATTGGCGGGCACATTTTATGAAGAGGATATTACAAAGCTTGTTCACAGATATGACAAATGCCTCAATCGTCAAAGTGATTATGTACAGAAATAACCTGTATTGTACATTACTTTTGGTAATAAAATCTTTTTTGTATATTCACCCGTCTTTTCTTTATAAAATGTTGGTTTAAAAAAAAATTGTCTACGTATATACACGAAGGATGACTCATTCTTAAAACTTGCAAAGCTAGTTAGGAAAAATCTCTCAGAGAATTTCTTCCTTAGAAATAAAAAAAAAACTTTTTGTTAATTTTAATGATGTCTTCTAACATCATTAAAATTAACTCTATAACGTGTTTGTAATCATGTTCAAGGTCATGGAGTTAATTTTAATAATATCTAAAGACATCATTAAAATTAACAAAATTTTTCTAATTCTTAGTTACGGATCCTCTGAGAGATTTTTCCCAGCGAACTCTGACTTGGCTAGCCATTTCTTTTTCTTATCATTGCTAATATAAGAATGTTGTTCTCATAGTCCCGACATTGACATTAACGTAGCTGCTAGTATAAAAGCCATGGTAGGAATTTCAGCTAAGCGTAAACAGACGCATGGAAACAACATTTTAAGAATTTCTTCAACTTGAACCGTGGATTTATAAACGCAATTTCCTGAAGCATCGCATGTGCGTTTATAATGATTTGAAAGAAGATACTTGTACTGTTCAAAATAGTTCCAGGGAATAAGGATGCTTCCGCTGCAAATTTTGGCAAAATAGTTTTCACCCCTTACATCTTTCAAAACATAGGGTTCTTCATTTTTCACTAAATAATATTCATTTCCTGTTGAATCCACCGGGTATCGTTCTTTTTCGTCCGCGTATTTGTCCAGAATGTATTCATTATTAATTTGAGTGACGAAGGATTTTTTTACGTTGTAGAGGATGTTTTTCATTTCCTTTCAGATCTTTGGCGTAATATGGAAGACCGTCACTTGTTGTAGCGAAAGGATAGCCTTTATCGGGATAGATTTCTCCCTTTTGCGAGTGGACGGCATACCTTTCTACGGCATACATTGACTTTTTACAAAGGCCGGGTCTTTTTTATGCTATTTGTAATATTCGCTGCCGTACCGATTAGGATAAAATTCCATTACATTGCTTTATCTTTTCAAAAATGAACCTCACTGCTAAGGATTACTTTTCTTCCCGAGCATGTTTAGCTAATAAATATTGATGATATTTATTACCGTGCATTAAATAATCATCTATGATCCAAGTATATTTCCGATTCGCAAGTAATGCATAAAACTATAAGAGACAGATGCAAGTGACACGGTACTAAAACTGACTGGCCATTTTGTGAATTTGGTTTAAGACTTCTTCATTCGATAAAATGAAACCTTCATCATTCCATTCCAAAACATTAAACAGAGGTTGTTGATCGATTAAAAGATGTAGGTGTCCATATTGAGACATATTATCTAAAACGTGACGAATATGAGCGATGGCTTGTGATATAACGGAAAAGATAAAAGAGTTTCAATAGACAGACTAAAGCCATGTTTTCTAGTGAAAGCTTCTGATATTCCTTTCCAAGACTCTCATTCCAAGAAAGCAGAACTTGGGGAAAACCTGCTCTCAAGAACACTGAAGAAAATTCAGAAACTCAGCATGAAACCAAGACTACTAGAGCCGGCAGACATGTGAAGTTCCATAATCGCTGTCACTAGGAAGGGGTTGCGTAGCGTCGTTTCAGTTTCGTCAAATTTCTAATTTAGTTTAGTTAAAGCTGAATGGCAACACTTTTTCCTGTCTCTGCGAAAAACAAAGGTCGGTATTCTATCGTGCGATTTAATGTGCATGTAAAATGTAAATAAATATTATGAATAAGTACATATAACGTTGTAAGGAATAAAATATTGATTCTTTTGGGGTCAGAGAAGTGTTATTTTCCTCCATTTGTATACGACACACTTCAGATCATGACTGCTGACCATCGTGATTCCTTGGCAATTATTAACTGCGAGTTTTAACTTACAGTCGGCGAATACTCTAATAAGGCAAGTGAGAGCAATTTTATAGCTTCTTGACTTCAGAGGTCTACATATGTGGAACCTTCGAGTGTGCGCTGTTGAAAAGATTCCAATATACTTTTCCCTCAACTGGAACCTGATTAGCACGTACGGAGAAGTTTGAGCTTTTCAATTTTTTTCACTTGGATGGCAGCCACATGTGAGTTCTTTTGAAAAAATCAGAGCAACATGAAATGGCATATTGAAAAAAAAAATGGCGTCATCCAAAAATCTTCGAAAACGTAATTAATGATTAATTAATTTATAATTTAATTAATATTTAAAAGTGAACATTTAGAAAGAGTTATGTTAGAGCTTTGCTTAACCTTATTTTTGCTGGTTGAAATTATTTTTATTGCACTCCATGGAAATATTGTTTCTGAAGTTTATGTTTCAGAAACAGCCCATTAAAATAAAGACACTTTAATAATAAATAATGACCCTTTAAAATAAAGAGTCCATAGTTATTCCTGAGCTAATTTAATATTTTTTTATAATTTATTCCTTGTAATTACTTTGTTCTTCACATTATTAATTGTAACTGATAACATTTCCAAACCAGAATTAAATTTTCATAACAAATAAGAGCAAATTAAAGTTTGTATTGACAGTGTAATAAATGGTTTTAAATGCAATTCTGTGAATGTAATGTAAAGTATTTTTCTTTAGACGTTTTAACTCCTGAAAAAATAGAATCTCTTCTGAAAAAAAAAAAGAAGAAGAAAAGAAAAAAGAAAAAAAAAAGAGTTGTCAGACATTTTCGATGACAGTGATGGTTGCTGGCCTACATCTGTCAACAGGAAAGGTAATGGTTCTTCTTAATCACCTTTAGATGATGACGATGATACAAGTGAAAATGTCTCGACTTCTTTTAACAGTGTGAATAGAATGAGCTAGTGATATGGAAAAGAAAAAAGCATGATTTTTAATAAAACTTACGAGACATTTTTCATTGTTATATATTTTGAATCATATATTTAAGTAATTTCAATCTTAAGAGGAATGTAAATTAGCAAATATAGCTACTAAAAGTCGAATATGCTTAAAGAAAATTTGTAAGGCATTTCTCCCGCCTTCTTCGCATGCCTTCGTGCTGTAGTGGTCTGCATGCTCGACGCGTAACCGAGAGGTCCGTGGTTCGATTCCCGGCGAAGGCGTTGCACATTTTTCATGTCTCCTGCTTCGAAATAACCTGATGTCTCTACACTGGCGCCCGAACTAAAAAGGTGGTGGATGATGATTCTCCACCACCGCGATTTGGCGATTAGATCCCCCAAACCCCAGTCGCCCTTTAAAAGGGGAAGTATGTAAGGTATTTCTTCCGCCTTCATCGCATGACTTCGTGGTGTAGTGGTATGAATGCTCGACGCGTAACCGAGAGGTCAGTGGTTCGATTCCCGGCGAAGGCGTTGCACATTTTTCATGTCTCCTGCTTCGAAATAACCTGATGTCTCTACAAGTTATTATTTAACATTTTGCAAAGAAATAAAACTCTTACTTTTAAAACCCTTTTTTGAATCTAATTTATATAATGCCAGGTAATTTATTATTTTTACTATCATTGCAGAATGACCGAGAAACTGTCATGCCTGCAGGATGACTTTGAGGATGCTCCACAGCCTCTTTCACCGTTGGCTTTGTTTTTTGAATATGAATGTTTAGAATGTTTTGAAGAAATAACTGCCCAAACTAATTTTTATTCTGTCCAGCTCTATAAAATATAAATCTGTAATGAAAATGCAAATAAAATAATGCGACTTGTTGGTCTCAATTGTTGGATTTAAATTGAATGCAATTATTTTATACGTGCTTTAATTTAATTTTTTACTTAATGTCGTTTGGCCACTAATTTATTGTTACTTTAGTTTCTTGGAAGTGGCAACAAAACAATTGATAGAATTAGCAAAATATGTGTGTGTAGTTAGTTAGGCTTATTAAAGAACTTGTTATTTACATGAATGATATTTTATTTAACATCTTTTCAGCAAATAAATGAATGCTTTAGAATATTTTTATTAGTTTCTTAAGAGTCCGTGATACGCTGGTAGCACAATAGTTTATTTTGACGCGTAAGCGAACATCCATATTTGGATGGGCACACTGAAATTCCCTCAAATTATATTGTTCAAAAGACCTGTCAATAGGATGTTTCCTTGAAACAATGGCAGGAGACAGGCTATTCGCCACCGCCCAAAATCTGAATTTTGCAGATAATTTAGCATCCAGATATCACAAGCAAAACAATCTTACCTAAACCCGGTGTTACATTCTTCATGGAATATCGTATGCTAGTTGTATCAGTTTTGTGCAGATGTGAAGTAAATCTAATAATTAAACGGAGGCCAAGGGTTCCTTCAAGCTCAAGATGAGGAAGAACCCCTCAAAAAGCCGAAGAAAGTGATTTCTCAGCCACTAAAATCGTATGTCTGGATGGTGTAAATCACTTACCAAGACTCATGGATGACAAATACATCCAAATGTAAAATGCCAGGGTGCTTATCAAGAACAAGAGCGTTCTGTACAAATGTAAAATGCATTTATCGGTTTTAAAAAAAATTTGAAAAGTTTAATAAAAGTTTCATAGAAATTTTGAAAAGCTTCATTTCCATACAAAGTAATTCTTAAATTTATTTAAAATTAATAAAAATGATATAAATTAAGATATCGGTTCTGAATTTATATTGTGCATGATTTTTAATTACAGATTTTAAACTAACACTTGCTTTAAATATCCAAATTTATAATTGTTAAAATTGAGATTATTTACTTGTTTTTTAGTTCCCAGATGAACATGCACTCACCTACGCAAAGAAAACCTTTTTTTTTTTTTCTATCTGTCGACAAAGAGAAAGACTATAAACTTCTCTAATATTTTTAAAATTATCTATTGTAACTTCAAGTGTGTAGAAGGCAATAAAGGCTAACGCCGCCTCAGAGGCTCATGAATGCTCAATTGTGTGAAGAAATGATGCAACAAACTGGTAGGATTGTAAAAGCAACTGTTTTGTGTCGCCATCTAGTAACGATTGTAGACTGGAAATGGTTATTATTAATAATTTGGAATTTGAAAACACAACATATAAGGGCAGTGGGAAATAAAAATACGGGTATCAAGAGGTCGATAGCCGAATATAACCTAGTTCATGTTTTTAAATTTTTAGTATTTTTGCATACATCATAAAAATAAACATTAGCACATTTTCTGCACAAAGATTTAAAATTACTTCATTAATTTTTTTCATTCTTAAAATAATTATGAAATTCTTACAACTGAAATTTTAAAGAATAATTCTTAAAAGAATTCTAAAAGTATAATTATACATCGCTTTACAATTTGACAACCTTCCTTAAATAAAATAATTTTAGCATCTTAAACTTCTTTACTTAATTAATTAGAATAAATTATCAAATTCCAAATTTCTAGTACCATAAAACTTTAGTAAAACTTCATAAAACAGTGCAACATTTTTAAAATTCAGTATAATGAGGGAAATTGCATTATGTATCTACATTTCAAAGTAATTTATATGACTCGCATTTCTTTATTCGATGACTATCAAATGATTGTAATTAATTGTACTAACTAATAGATAAATTAAATGGCAAAATCAGAACTGCACATTTTTAAAACAGAAGCAGTGCATGTAAAAATTTGTTGTTGTTGCTAATGCTCACTTGTCTAATAGTCAGCTCACGCCCTCGAAATTCCTTGTGGCAAGGAGCGCAAATTTACGCCTGATATTTAGCTTAGTTAAGCCCCCAATTTTGATGGAGAGCACTCCGGGGAGAGGATATGTCCCAGGGTCTCCTACCCTTCTTCCCCTAACATTAACCTTTCGAGAGGACTTTCGGCTCGCCGCATATATAGAGTGCCCTTGCCGCACGGACACTATACATTTACAAATATCCATGCCTTCTTCGGGGTTCCAACCCAGGCCATTCGGCACCGGTTGGGCGGCTGCAAAAATTTAAAAACTTGCACATATTTGAATTTTGTTTCACTGAGTACACACACGAATTTTGTTCCCGTTAGCCACATATGAAATAAATGATTAATGGTTTTAGCAAAATTTCAATAGTTCTTGTAAACACAAATTAATGTGCGTAATGCGGAAGCTTTTAAACACTTTGAAAGTCTCCAAACAAGATTAGAGGAACTAGTGTTAATCACCTCTGAAGCACTTATTAAATCGTAGAAGATCATAGAGCACGCTTCCCCCCCTTTTTAGGTACTGAGCAGAAAGCGAGAGATTTTTCGTTAGACATGCAGAGAGTACAACTGATAGCTATAACATACACTCAGTCATAGTCGATTCGTTGAAATAGATTTCGTAGATGGCTGTCATAGATTGGGAAACAGCGTAGACTTAATCTGGAAAGGTTTTGCAGCAGAAATGGAAAGACGACACGTGCAGAGTGCACGTGTAGTCGCAGATTTAACATAGATAAATATTGTTAAGGTTATATATTAGATTAATTGTTAAGATTATAGAATTATTAGATAAATACTATTACGTGCGTACTCCTTTACAACAGATTGAATGCACTCCGATGACAGGTTAATAAAATTCATTTTATCAACAGAAAAGCTTCAAAATTATGGAATTTTCCAAAGAAATACTCGTATAGGTGTTTACAGTACCTCAAAGTACAATTAATACGTAGTTAAGCTTCAAACTAGTAAGAACGTGAAACACAAAGAAATGCAAAGAGCATCCTAAAGCGAAAGCTAACCCGAAAATATCTCCGACCTCACGGCTGAACTAACATCTCGCAGCAATAACAACAACAACTGAGCAGATGCTCTCTCTCCGATCTTATATAGTTTTCAACCAGCCGCCGAGATATTTTTAGTACTTTCTGCTGCACGAAATTACTGGAAAGCAATAAGAGGGTCCAATTACTGTTGCAGCAAATATTACACTTATCAGTTACAGTTAGGTTACACTTATCAGTTACACTTATTAGGTACTTATTACGGTGAAATACGGACTGAATCAAAATGTCTCCAAGTAACCGCCAAGTTTGGCGACTTATTTTATCGTCAAGTGGCTAAATCGCTTGGAGATATCTCTTAAATTACTGCCATACCCATTTACTCAATGTTAAATGGGCGTGCGCCTGTATTCTTATTTTACCGGCATAGCTTGTCTCTTTTAGATTTTTGCTTCCTATGTTACACAGAAAAATACAATAATTTCACATATATTCTCATATAAATGCCCTAAAATCATCTATCTACGTAGAAATTTCTTAACCGTATAATTCTTGCCTCCCAACCGCGATAGTGTTTAGTGATTCTGACTATTTCATCGAAGAGCCCGGGATCGAATCCCAGAAAATGCATGGATGTTTGTAAATGTATAGTGTCTGCGCGGCAAGAGGGCACTCTAAATATGGGACGAGCCGTAAATCCTCACGAGAGGTCGTGGTAGGGGAAGAGGGCTGGGAGACTCTCAGACCTGTTTCCCAGGGTGCTCTATTTAAAAATGGGGGGGGGGAACTGAGCAAAGTCGTACTGTAACCTGTATGGTGCCCAAGATTCTGGCCAACGACAGGCGCAATTTTGACTCCTTGCAAAGGTGAATTTCGTGAGATTGATCTGATTTATAAAAGCGAAATTAGTAAGAACAACAACTATTTATACTCCAACAAAGTCATCGTTTTAGATTTTTGTTATATTTTCCCAACCCTCGGAGTCGTCTGCCCGGGAAAGCTTTCCCTCAGAATTGGGGGCGGAACTGAGCTAAAGTCGGTCTATCACCCGGATGGTGCTGCCCACGACAGGGGCATTTGACTCCTTGTCACGATGAATGCCGTGGGGTCACGCTGATCATTGTCAGACAAGCGATATTGGTAACAACAGTAATACAGTTCTATCACTATGGGAACAACATGACCCCATGTTGTTTAAAGCTTAATAGACCTTCGCACAATGGACGACACAGAAAAATGAGCGGTGAAGCAAACAAAGCTGAAAAGGGCATTCAGAAGCTTTCATTTCCATTTCCATAGGGCCCGCCAGCGGTAAAGTCGCTGAACACTGGTAGTTCGGTGCCAGGTTCGAATCCCGAGAACGGACTGGCTGCATGGGCGTTTTCGTGGTTTTCCATAAGTGTAACGTGTATACGAGCCAGTTCCCCCTTAGAAAGTCCTCCACGAAGCCATCCCTCCTCCTAGGCAGATAGCCCTCGAGGCTTTGCCATAATCATATAAACCGTTTCCATAGTGAGGTAGGATGCCCCGGGCACAGTGTTCTACTCTTAATCGAAAGCAACTATTAGGGGTGGGGCACTCAAAGTTCTTGAAGTCAGTGCATGAAATAACTACAAAAAGCTTCTATTACTAATTTCAAAAACCTATATGGGAGGTAGAGTCAAAATGTTTCGGTTGCAACTGAAAGCCTTAATGTGATTGAACGAGAGATGTCTGCATTTCTGTCTTACGTGATTGTGTGTTAAGATAAGAATGGTAAAAATTACTGTGAAATTTACATACGTAATGCTGTTCTTCTTATTATATTGAATTTTAAAAGTGCTATACTATTTAATGAAAATATCAGACTAATATTTATGACTTTGAATTTTAATAATTCGATTCGATAAATTAAACAAAGGATTTTAAGGTTTCAAAATTATCTTAGTTAAGGAAAGTTATTAAATTTTAAAGTGATTAATATTTATAATTTTCGAATTATTTTAAGAATGAGATTCTTGTTTAAAAATTTCAATTTTAAGAATTTTATAATTATTTAAAGTTCTCAGTTAAGATAGTATGATGAGAATTAATTTTGCAATGACGCAGTTTAGACTGATATATTGCAAATAGTTACTATTTTTTGGATAGAAAGGGAAAATAACTAAATTAAAATGAAGAATTAAGGGGCTATTACAAAATTAAAGCTAGTAATTTGATTCCATATTTTTTTATCTTACACACATAAAATATACACATATTAATAACTAATGATGTGTAAGCACAGTATTCACAGAAGTCAGTACAGTATTCAGACTACTGTTTAAAAAAAAACTGATGTGTACACCACATCACTTCCTTGCACTGAACACTAAATTATACGTATTTTGCATTTCATTTAAACCTATTGGTTTGAATTAAATCTATTTCGTCGATAGCGTATAAACCACAATAGAATAAATGCACTCTTTAAAATTCACCACATTTGTTTACCGCAGAGGCTCTCTGGCGCTAACTTCACTTAACAGCGTTCCATCTGATTCCTTTATAACTCAGAATGCAGAAAAAATATGTGTATCATTTGGAGAATTATCTAATCGTTGCCCCATGTTCCATTCAAATAAATTTAATAAATCTAAAACGACGTATAAAAGGAATTAAAGAAACAAACAAAGAAAAAGAAAGGAACAGTTTTTTTTTCAGAAGATTCATATTTGTACGTACACACAAACGCCATGAAAAAAATCTCTTCCGAATCCATTTTAAATCAGTTTTATAATTTTTTTGGGGGAAAAAGTTCTTTATCCTGTCCTTACGTACAGATGTCACACAAAAACATCGTTAAATTACATTCGATAACGGTCAAAATGGATATTTTCGTTGAAATATGGTACCCGGAATTTTTCGCGATTACAATACTTCTTTTTACTTCGTACAAGGAAGTAAAAATGAGATAAAAAGTTTAATCTTGTAAGGATTTACTTATTTTTAATATAACCAGTTATTTTATATTAAATACCTTTACTTTCATCCTCGCTTTCCATTTGCCTACCAGAACGCATATTTTAGCTCGTGCATAATTAAATGAGGTAAAAAGAGAGGGTATTTAAACGAAGGTTTTAGGCTGTTGAATCGGAGCGTGTTCCGCCTGATGAAGGCCACGTTATTTGTCGAGTCTTTTCAATTGCAACTTGTCTGCTGCGTTGCATTATTCTTGCCACTCGAGTTTTAGGTTTGAGACAACTTGCGCGTTATTTATTCTGTGTAGCCTTTGGCTAACATACGACTTACTTAGTTTAAATGAGTTCATTGCTTTTGAGTTTTGCCATAAATGCTGGCTAGTTTCTAAGCGCAAGAAGTGCCTTCTGTTAAATTTATTGAGTGTAATAAAAGGGTCTTTTGCACCCGTTTTACGTTTTCTGTCTGATTGTTGGACCTAGCGATAATTCCCTTAGCTTCAGCCTGAGTCTCGAATTAGTTTATGCTACCAAAAAAGGTGAGCCTCTAAAATATAAAAACAACAGGTTGAAAAACGGAGCCTAAGAAAATTTATTAAGTACTTTCGAAATGAACCAAAACGTAAATAAGGAAATTTTTTTTAAATCATAATTTTAAAAGGAAATTGGCATTGGAAATTGAGTTTAATGCACAAAACAGTTTTAAGCTAAGTAATTTAAACGCGGCTGTTAGTTGAAGCATTATAATCTCTCCAATCGCAGAAATCAAATATAGAAACATAAAATATTAAATTTAAAATGAGCTTTTCAAACTGACGGACCCATTAGATAAGAAAAAATTGCTATGTTTTATTTCTATGCGTTATCGCAATTAACGTAACAGGGAGACTTATTTAGTAAATAATTGACTTAATTGTTCAAAAGAGCATTCACTGTCCCCTGCAGATAAGTCTTGCATAAACATATCCCTCTAATGACAGATATAAATTACACACAAAAACTGTATATGTGTACCAGAATTGCTATCCTAACTCCAATTTCTTTACCATCATACGTCAAGATCATCATACGTCATCCAGATGCCGCCCGGACAGGTAAGTGGTTAGTGACTCCGACTACCGCACCAAAGGGCCCAGGTTCGGATCCCGGAAAAAGATATGGATGTAAATCGTCTGTACTTTCATAGGAGGTAACGGTGGCTGCCTATTAATAAATTATCTATATATATAAAGGCGGAAGTCTGTGTGATTTATTGTCTTCTAATAACTCGGTCACAGTCAATCACTACAGCTATTGTCACCAAACTTCCTACAATTCTTTTCTACAATAAATCCTGGAAAAGGTTGACGTCCACGTTTTTCCAGGAAAAAGTACTTAAATTCACAGATATTAATTAAAAACTCTGAAAAACGATCATTTTCGCCCGCATTTTTCCGAGCGGCAACAGTCTCGCAAGCTGCAGATGAAAATCTGCTTTAGTTCGAAAGTTGTTGCCACTGCTGGCTTTCAAAATCCTAGAGTTTGTTAATAAAAAAATTTATAAGTTTTGCGATGATATAAAAATAGCATTACCAAACATGGTAATGCTATTTTAGCATTACCAAACATGAAATACATTTTTCCCGATTCCAAAAATTCTTGGGAAGCTATTTCGAGTATTCTCACCATCGTACGACTTTACTCAGCCGAAATATTAAATAAAAACTCTGAAAGCGCTCATTTTCGCACTCATTTTCCAGAGTGGCAACAGTCTCGCGCGTTGGAGAGGAAAATGCTTTATTTCAAAAAGCGTTGCTACTGCTCGCTTTCAAATCGTAGAATTTGTTAATCAAAAATTTATAAATTTTACAAAATCTATATCTATATATATATAAAGAAGAATGTCCGTTTGTGTGTGTGTGTTTTTTTTTTTTTTTTTTTTTTTTTTTTT
>KK121191.1:173397-196507 GCA_000611955.2 Stegodyphus mimosarum
TTTTTTGGTTGTTATTGATTTTCCATCAATTATGATAAATGTTTTGCCACATTTAATCCACTAAAATTGAATATAGATGAAGGGCCCGCGGTGTAACGTCAAAAGGGCACCTTCTGTTCCATGCTAAGCTATTCGCGAAAGTTGTTAGGGAGGGACAACACCTGGATCACCCTGTTGGTAAATATCTGGCGTCCCACTTACTTGTACCTATAGTTATACCATCAACTACTACTCCCCCCGGGGATCGACGTAGCTACTGGTTACGATCTCCCCTTTCACCAAATCACACGAAAGGACCTTCGGTTCTCCGCATATTTAAAGTGCCGCCATGCCGCACCGACACTATACAAACATCTATATCTTTTCCGGGATTCGAACCCGGGCCCTTTGATACCACAGTAGGCTTCCATCTACTTTAATAGGGACACGGGAAGTGAATTCTGTATACTTTCTAAAGGAACATTAAAATATGAGTGGAAAAGGAAGCTCGCTTCTGAAAACTCCGTCGTCCAGGCGGAGCTACCTAGGCAGTCTCGGCACCATGGGTACGATCCAGAGTACATCTCACCCGTCTGGCCACATTGTGGCCCTATGGTATTAAGAGATGCCTGAATCCAAACCACAAACGAGGACATTCAACGACTCAACCGGTTCTCCAAGACAAAAATATAGCCGGAAAAACTAATAGTCTAACAAAATTCTATAAATATTCAGAGAAACGAAACTCGGAATTCCGAGTAACTAAAAAGTTAGTAAAAATAACAAAATGAAATAATAAATGCTCAGGTTTAAATAGGTTGCAGCTGATACTAATCTGGCAGGACAACATAAAAAGGAAAGAAAGAAGAACAAAATTGTTATATATAAAAAAAGGTATTATAATTAAATTATCAATTAAATTATCAATTATTATTACTTTAGTTAAAAACATAATAATTACACATCAGACATTCACACCAACAAGAACTCTATTTTCATTTATAAATTTCATTATACCCCTTGCAAATTTTTCAAATTTACTATATTTGTATACCGTGGGTATACAAATTACAAACCTAGTGGTTCTGGTGGCCCAGGAAAGGTCATTTGTTGGCCGTCCTGTCGGTCTAGCATGTCTTCGATCAGCCGGTACTAGTAGCCCGGGGGGTGGTACCTTGGTTTGCTGGGTAATTGTTATGTCCTCTGTGAAGGGCACTCCGAGCGAAAGGTAGGTAGCAAATCGATGGTTAGTAGTGCCCTGGGATCCTAGCTACTCCAGGTGCGTTGGCGCCGATCCCTCTAAGGTTCTGGGGCAGGGGTTGAACCCCTGGGCCTACTCGGCGGGGATAAGGACCCTTAGTGTCATTAAATTGACGGAAAGGGGAATGCCCAGAGATTACTATTACCATCGAGAGGACTTTGGTCTTGCTGCGTATTTGAAGACTAGGACTGCGTCTTGCCGCACAGATACTATACACTTACAAACATCCATGCCTTCTCCAAAATTCGAACCCGAGCCCAGAGAATGATACAGCAGTCAGGCGAAGAAAGCGCTATAAAGATGGGGGGCATATTCTTAAAACGACAATACGCAAGCAAAAGCGTAGATCCATTTCAGTATTTTAACATAAGAGCAGAATTATTCAATAGGCGGCTTGAAGTCAGTACTTCCGCCTTTAAAATCTGTGTTTATTTATGTTTTCGAGGTGTGACACATACACACACACAAAAAAGAGACTGGTCCAATAAATCATTGTCCTTACAGAATCAGTTCTTCTCGAATTATTACCTTCAAAGTAGTCCCCTTCAGTTTTCACACACTTCTGTGTTAGGTGCTATCATTGCTGGTAACAGTTCTGGAACGAAGTTTTTGGAAAAGCCCTTCAGGAGATTCTCCTTTTCTGCCTGAACCTCTTCAACTGAGGTAAAATGGGTTCCCTTTCAGCAATATTTAACTTAAGGAAATAAAAAAGTCACATGGAGCCAAATCAGGTGAATAAGGAGGATGCCCCATCATTGTAATGTTATTTCTGGTCAGAATGCTTGAGAGATAGGGCCGTGTGAGCGGGTGCATTTTCCTGCCATCCATCACTCCAAAACTATGGCCTTTTTTTCGTAATTGTTTCACGAAGTCCGTTTAGTACTTCAATGTAGTAGGTGTGTGGGATGACTTCACCGAAGCTGTTGTTGCCAACTCCACTCTTTTTACATTGTACACAGTCTCGGGTTTTTTTGTCGCACCTCCTATTATTACGTTAATTTAACTTTGATCATTTATGTAAATCTACGATTATTATCACAAGATATAGTAAATATTTATACCTATCATTCCTGTATCGCGCAGACTAGTTTCATTACAGTTTTAAAGAAACAAAATTTCACAGGTTGCACCCTATGAAAGGTCATCTTGTTAGAATATCCAGTCAAGAAAGCAAAGAAACCGGCATTTAAAAAAATATCCCTTGAATTATTGAAAGGCGTATCCTGTTAGAAACGTGGTTTACTCTTATAAGTAGTTTATAAGATACGAAGAGAAAATGAGGGCAAAAATAATTCTTCTGTATGCGCTCCTTAGTATTGGCGTGTCACTATGCGATCCAAGGATTTAGTTGGAACTTACCGCATAGATGACCTTGCGATATTTGAATCATACAGATCATTACATCTTACTTCTAGTTGAAATGCTGCGAAGTGTTGAGGTTGTTGTTAACATTTTGTTTATGATACCATTATTGCTATTTAGGGAATTTATATTTATAATAAAACTTTCGCTTGAATTTAAAATTGATAAGATGTGCAAGAACCTTTAAATATCTATTTAAAATAACTCTTAATCGATACATGGTAGTTAAAAAATGAAAGTGGGAATTATTTGTAAAGTAGTATACTACATATTCTTGAAATAATATTTTATAAAATATTCATATAAGATCATTAAAAACATGAATTCTTGCAGTAATATCACAAAATTTTCATTGAGCTGTGATTGTCAAAATACTTTCACAAAGACTGAAACAACCCCACGGCTTATACCTTGAAACAGTGCCACAGTTCTGAGGCTGAAACATTATCTAGTTTATAGACCGAATCCGTATTGTAATTCATAAACTAAACCATTTCCGTTGTATTTCCGCGAATTCGAACAGCAGAGATTCGTTCGTTGTATTCCTGCGAATTCGTAATTTTTGAATTTGAATTTTTTTCCTTTTGATCCCAGATTCCCAAATTAAATATTCTCGAAACCCCTTAACGATATCCAGATTTAACGAAATTTCATCCAATGTCACCAACGTTACCTTAATTTTATCACAAAACTGAATGCCAGTCACAATATGCTTACAGGTATTTTTCACATAACTAATTACTAGTACGTAATATCAAGAATACTGGCTGTAAAACACGATGCATAGTTCGGTAATATAATCATAATAAATGCATAGTTGGGTCATCTATCATGGTTAAACTCACATTCCCTAAACTAATGCATAGTTGCGAATTAAAACTCTCTGACAGGCAGCATATAAGCATTCTTTACCCCGCCATGCGCGTAGGGAGAAACCCGTACTTGTGATTGGACATACTTTCCGATGACATCATTTTCTCTTGGCGTAATGACATTTAGGCGAGATTCTTACGGTTTTGTTTTCGTTGAAGGACGCAAATGAGTGTCACGGAAGAGTGAAAATTATGGTTTGTTTTTCTTTGAAGCTAAAAAATTTATCTGCAGCGTTCTGTAGATGGCTTCCTGTTTCCTAAAATAATAAAATTATAAAATCTTTCAAAGATGCTGTTAACATCAAAAGCAATCTTATCAGAAGCGCTTAGATTATATAAATAGCTGAGTTCATGAATTTAGTGCAGAAACCAAAACACGACGATCTCGATCCAACTGTAAAAGCATTCTGTGCTAATAAGCACATTATTATTATCGCAATTTTGTTGCATTCTGTTCCTTTCACATTGCAGAAAATTTGTGCTTTGCAAATGTTATGTTATTTCCATGTTCACGTCCATCTCATTTGTAATATTAAACGAAACTGCCTTAAATGAAAGAAAAAAATGCATTTAATACTGCGGCTGAATTTAATATACGTGTATAAGAAAAGAAACTTCCCGACAAATAACATTTTTATGCAAAGGTACAAAAATGTTACACATTAAAAAATGGGCATTATTCATAAAGTAATATTATTCAATTTAAAATACGTATTTCTGTTTCTCTGATCCAAATCTATATGAGTCTAACTTCAAGAATAAATCTGATTTTTTCAGAATGATTATAAATATTGCGAATTTACTGTGTACTATGTTAGCACACAACGTCGTTTTTGCTATTTTCGAAAACTGACTTGTCTCACGCTTCGGGGAATACATCTGCAGAGAATGGATGTATAATAAACATAAAATATTGAATTAATATTCACAACACCTTTAATATGAAGGGCTTTAAATTAAGAATATATTTATTAAAAATCTCCCCACTTAATACACATTTACGGAGTTAGCACAAGAAGAAATAATACTTTTTCTCTCCAGGAAAAAAAATCGTTTCATTTTTTTATATTAAATTCAGCACACTACAACATTGTAAGAAGTGTAATCTCATAACAACGAAGATACAACGCACGTAATAATATTTTCGGTATTGCTATCAGCATGTAAGCAAACGGTATGGAGGTGTACTCTCGAAAAGCCCAAGCAAAGTCAAGGCGTTCCTAATCGTAGAGGAAATGATGTCATTGGAACCCATATCCAATCACAAGGAGGGATTTTCTACTATGTGCGTGGCGTGGTACAGAATGCTTATATGCTTACCGGCAAGGCCGTATGTATACGGCTTCGAATAATTTTTCTAATGTCTGTAAAAAAGCATGTCCAAACAATTATGGCAATGTAATATTAAAAGTATATAAATCCAGGTATAAAATATTATGAGTCTTTTGAAATTAAAGTCAAGAAAATACCGCTTTCTCATGGCAATTTTTTGGACTTTCTTAGTGAAACCCCGTGCCAGTCAGAAGACTTTAATAACTTTACAGTTTCCTCCAAGACAGACTTGTCGATTTGAAAAATGCCAGACGTCAGCGAGGAGACACACTCATTGGCGTTAAATGTGATCTGGATTGTTGCTCCCGAAAGAGACTCTTTGCTTTGCGTTTTCTAAGCCCTAAAATGCAGCGAACACGAAAAAACGATACTTAAATAATTGCCTCATACGTTACGATCTCTTCAGAGCGGAACTTTATCAGGCTCTTACAAAGTTGACTTAAAATGGCGAGAAATAGGAACGCTTTTCCATGCCCTTTCAGCTGGCATTGCAATGGGAACTGTAATTCGTTAAAAAAAGGTGCTTTAGAGGATCATCTTTGGTGATTTCTACATAACAGACTAAGGAACGCTAACGAATTCTTCTCCAGGGAAAGGCAATGTGTTCAACATCCTTGAGGGTGAAAAGTAGGCGGTTGAAACTGATTTGTCCCGAACATCTAAATAGATTTTGACAGCTAGTGAAAAGGGTTTCGTTCGTAAACGTAAAGTCAGCTTCAGAGGCAGAAAATTTATATTCGGAGGGGAAAAAGGTAGCAAATATTTCTCCTTCGTAGTACGGTAAAGAGGTTAAACATGTGGGAACACAGAGTGCTAAGAAAGATAGAATGACATTTAGCACGTAGAAATAAATTTCAGCAGACACTTTGCACAGACCATTCTTAATGTCCTGAGAATTTGTATTAAAACTGATAAATACCAAATCAGTGTCCTTACATTTGCTTGCTCTTTCTTATATGCTGAGTGAATGCGACATCTAGTGATCTTAAACCGCTGCGTCTTCTATTCATGCCTTCAGACATTGTCCAAAAATTCCCTTAGATTTGACTTATCTGAAAGTATTCCACTGAGCAAACGGAAGTTTTCCATCGAAGAATATTTTCCTTATTTTCGGTCCAACAGCGACCGAGCGGTAAAGTCGCATCATACTAGTAGTTGTGTCCCGCATTCCAATACCGGCGAACGTACCGGCTGCGTGGCGTTTTCATGGTTTTCCTCGTGTGTAACATGTATACGAGCCATTTCCCTTAGAAAATCTTCCACGAAGGCATTCCTTTCTTTAAGCAGATAAGCCTTGAGCGCTTTGTCATGATTAAAAAATAAAATATCTTTTTCTTTGAGTAATAGAGAAGTCATGCGCATTATATCTGGACTTTAGGACGATGGTCATGAGCTTGACCTCCTTAATTATTAAACATTGTTACATTATTCCCTGGAATAAGATTCCTCTTATTTTTCGATAATATTTATGTAAACCAGTCGACAGTCACTTTTCTTTCATCTTTACGCATTATAGTTAATATTACGCATTACTATTGTTACGGATTTTGTATTTCTTTAGCTATTTATTTAAAATTGTAATTAAAATTCCTTTATTTTCCCGTGCAACGCAGCGCGTGACGAATTTGAAGAGAAAGCTACGCCGGAAAAGTAAAAATACCAAAGCGCGTGCATTTAATATTTAATAAATAAATATCCTGTAATTGTTTATGCTATCCAGAAAAATCGAGAAAATAAGAGCATGATCTATTGCTGATTAAATAGCTTATAAAAGTCGGATTAAAACATCTCAGCTCGATTGCTATTGTTTTAAGCGAACTGTTGTTTACTTAATGTTGTTATTGATTGTAGCGAATCCGCTGTGAGATGGAATTACTTTCCCTGTATGTTGAATTTGAGTTCTGTTTATATTCTATATTCAATATCTGACAGTATCTCACAGTTCTGTCTATATTCAATATCTCACAGTAGTTATATTTTAAATTACTATTTAAAATATAACTACTGTGAGATATTGCGATATTGTACGAATATCTCAGAGGAAATATTTCAGCATTTTGTTTTATTTCTCATGAGAAGAATAAATTTTATTACCTTTTTAATGACTTGTGCATTCAATCCATTGCGAATCCGTACGCGCATAAATATTTATCTGCTATATTACAGAGAAGAAAGAACACGCTATCTTCCCAGAATTTTCTTCTCTTTACATCTTGCTAGAAAGATGTACATGGGAAAACGCCCGTACAGCATACAAGTGCTTGCTCTATGGATCATATTGATACAACCAAAGTTCATTCTCTGTTGTGTTAAAACCCATCATCGTGTTAACTTGTCATTTTTGAGGATCTCGCGCGAAATGTTTGATGCGTTCTTTTCCGCCAGTCTTCTGAAGCCTCTTTTATTGGATTGTGAGGTCATGAAGTTTTGGTTTGGTATATCTAATACGGCAAAACACTCGAAGGCCATATGCCTAAGGGGAGAGATGCCTTCGTGGAGGACTTACTAAGGCAGATGAGGTAAGTAGGAATAAAACGAACGACTGCAAAGCTTTTTGACGCTAAGTTTTTTATAAAGAATATTTATAAAAGTTGCTGACAAAATTTTTAGAGCACGTTGATTCTGAGCATGAATTAGATCAGTGTATAGACTTTTAGATTAGTTTAAGATTTAGATTAGTTAATTACATAAGTTTAGTTTTTCTAATAGGAATTTTAATTTTTAAGTCTTTCCTCGATTCTCTTATTTCCCCTCGCATTTCCTAGCCAGGACGCAAATTAAGTAGGTGAAGCAGAGCATTTAAACATTTAGACAGAGCGTGATTTCGCTAGCGAAGCACACGTTTACTATTTTGTCCTCCAGCTGTTAATCTTAGTAGTGGCTACACATTCGGGCCGTGTAGTTTGTATAACGTTGTTATAGGTGTCTGAATCAGCCTGTTAGATTTAATTAAATTGTGGCACAGGTTATAAGCAATCTTTTTAACAATAATTGTAATTGGTATATTCTATCATCTGCTAGGCTGAGCTCACAGTCCTGTATAGTACACTTAATAAATTAAAACAAGTTGTATCAAAACAAAGCGTGTATTTTTAAATATTGAGATAATGACAGTTATCTCTAAGTTACGGTTATAAAAATGTGACTTTAACAATCATCCAGAGTTTGCTAAGTAATGTACCAACAGAGGCCTTGTTAGATACAGGGAAACAAGCAAATTTTATTTCTGAAAATGTTTTAAAAGCTATCGACTGTTTAGCGTAGAAGATACCAAAGTCATTGTTGCTCAGGGTAAGCACTACACATATACAGGCAAAAGTACATATAACGTCCAAGTTAAAAATAAGTCCCAAAAGATTATATTTGCAGGCCTCGGTGATTCTAGGTACAGATTCCCTCAAAACAGCTGGAGAATAGATCAGTTTCCAGGAGGAAAAGCTGAAACAGCAAATTCAAGCCAAGTCCGAGGAAGCAGTACAACCACCGGGGTTAGAAATGGGCCACATGCAACTGGAAGCGAAGAAGAAATTGGAAGGCCTGGTAACTGATTTATTTTCTAATAAACCGGGTATTACGCAAACCGTTCAGCATGAAATTGAATCAAAGAATAACGGCCCCTGTAAAGCAAAACCGTACAGATATGATAAAGTAAAAGAAACATTAATTTAACAGTATATTCAAGAGACGTTAAGAAATAAAATAACTCTTCCTATCAGCAGTCCGTACGCTGGTCCGGTAGTGTTATGCCGAAAAAAGAATGAATTGCCTCCCACGAATTTCAAGCCGTGGCGATTTGTTATTGACTATATAAAGCTAAATAATTTAACCAAATGTCCAGTTTATCCACTGCCTGTAATGGAAGAAATCATAGGGAAGATTAAAACTGAACTAAAACTACACTTGGCGGCACAAACAGCTCTTAGAGAGCCATGGCCAGCAGGGCTCTGATACCTGCTTTCTAGACCATGGGCTCCGGGGTGCTTGTGCATCTCTGCCTGTAGAAGTTGTCAGCTTGTCGCAGGAACCCCCTCCTGCGGTGTTTAAGCCCCCAAGCGAACTTGGTACTCATTTTATTGGGTTCGATAAAATGAGTACCAAGGGATTAAAGGCTCAGTCAACCTTGCCAACCTGAGGATCGAACCCAGGACCTGTGGTGTTGCTGGTCGCTAGCCACTGCGCCACCAGGCCTCAGATGAGCGAGATTAAATCAGCTAAGTTGATGACCATGCTATATTCCCTCAGGGTGTGTACTGACCTATCTACTTACAAATAAAGCGCTCTGTATTCTTCTGGACAAAATTTTAGAAGTTAGAGATAAATACAAGAAAGTTAATTTGCTTCTTTTAAAATCTAAACTTGTTCTTTTTCTTGCGAAAATTCTAGAAAAGTAGGACTTGAATTAATTTCCTTTTATTTAACTAATTCGTAGTCAGCTGAAGTCACTTGACAGCACTCTGCCTTCTAATGTCCGATGACTCCACTCTTTTTCTAGTTCCACACCTATTTTGCTCCACCAGGTACTTCTACGCATGGTTCTTAACAGTCTTACAGTTACATAAGACGTCTCTTTTTCATCTGTCTTCATCTCTGTCTTTCTCAGAGGATAATCTTTTCTTTAGCGTAAAGCATCACTTTTTATTTTGGGGTTTCCCATTCGGGATTCTTTGCAATTTACTGGAAAGCGCTGTATATTCATTGCGGAATTTCTAAGTAAATACCCCAGTAACCGAATAGCCGAGATTGACTACGAAATGTATGGGCTATATTTTTATTTTGTAATCTACAGCTATGCACACTGAAATCTGAGGAAGTTTGTATATTCAGTTGCTGAAAAATATGGCAACTACATCTAGTCCTATCTTTATACGATCAAAAAGCAAATTTAGTTGGTTTCACCTCAGTTGCACATGAACATTTTTTTTTTTTACAATTAAGAAAGAATTCTCTTCGTATCAGTATTTCTTCAAATTTCCACATGACAGCTGATATCAGTGCCCTATAAAAAACAATTACTCTTGTTCCCTATATAATGCTGTACACTCCTTCCCCCCAAAAAGGACAGTTCTATATCTCCCGTTCTACTGCGCCGATTGATGAAATTCAACTTGCGTTTTTCATGTCTCGAAAGCGCGACTTAGGATATATATTAGATTTATATGCAGCATTATTCTAATATAGGTATTTTGACACAAAATCGGACTTTTTCTGAAATGACATACAAATTGTTTTCTATGTAAATTTCGATTGTACGACTCAAATTATGCCTAAATATTAAATTCTGTAAAATTTAGGAGAAATCCAAAAATTTATCTTGGCGTATTTTTTTCAGTTTGCCCCGAAAATGATTTACTTGGCGAACTTCTTAATTTATAGCAACCTAATTTTCCTTTCCTTTTTTGCAGTGCAGACGAGCGGAAAAAATCATCGTTCATACTTCAAAGTAATTTTTAAAAAATAAAATAAAAGGAGAAATCTAAAAGTTTTCATATTACGTCCAAAGGGGCGTTTTTTAAACATTTTGTGTGTTACCTTTATTTATTAAAATCATGTTCTTCGCACTTAAACCATAAAATTCAGCTTAAGAGCCATATCGCAAAATAATATGAAAATAAGCATATCTTTAGAATTTTTGATACACAGTCTCGCGCGCTGGAGATAAAAATGTTTTTTCTGTACAACGTTGCCATGGCCCGCTTTGAAATCCTTCAGTTTGTTGATAAAAAATTCGTTAACGTTTTACAAAATACGAAAGCGATAATAAAACAAATTCCAAATTTCAAATTTGGGCTTGCAGATGCCCATCTTCGCAGGAGAATTACGTTATCCAAAATTAGATGGCTCTAGGTACCGTTGTTTTATACATTTATGCAGATTCTTGATTGTTTAATTTCTTTAAATATAATACAGGGCTCTAATATTTCATGGCAACAATTTGAAAAGCGAAACGGACATTCAGAGCCAGCTGGACCAGCTGTATATATTTGTACCAGCTGGACCAACTGTTAATGGTCATTTTACGTGCAACTTTTGTGAAAGACTGAGGGAAGCAGTCCTAAAAAAAGATCCCGCCAAATGGTAAGGAGGATGGCTCACGATAGTGCTATCTCCCATAGATCGATTGTTGTGCAGGCATTACTGTCGGAAAAGAACATTCCAGTATAATAAAGTAATAATAAGATGCAAACCTAATAAACCATTTTTCTTTCAAAACTTTTGCCCATATTGTTAAGCTAATTGTTATACTTATATTATTTGGGTGCAACTATTTGTCTTAAGATTATGCTGTATGCTGTAAATTATAGAGAACACTGTAAGGGCGTCGTCGATGCAGAAAACTATCCACTTAAAAAGGGTCGATGCAAGAAAAACTTTAGGAAAGAAAAGCTCACCAGCAGCTAGCGGTAAAATCGCTGAACATTGGTAGTTCTGACCAGGGGAACGGCTGGCTGCATGGGCGTTTTCGTGGGTTTCCATATTTAACGTGTATACGAGCCAGTTTCCCTTAGAACGTTCTCCATAAAGGTATCCCTCTCCTTAGGCAGATAGCTCTAGTGTTCTTTGGCGTAATCAGTTAAAGCTCATAAAACCGCTCTAAAAGAGCGGATGCCTTCATGGGGGACTTGCTAAAGGCGTTACACACAAAGAAAACAGGAAAACTAACGATGCAGCCAATTCATTCGGCTTCAATAGAAGCTAGTCCAAACTGCGAATATTTAACGGTTGTAATATTTTATTACTTAACCGAATAATAATTATTATTTATTATTGATACTGGAGTAGCAACGCCATATTTGTTTCGTGTAATCGTTGCTGAGCAACGAGAAAAATGTTAAAAACTGGTTGTTCTGAAAGTTTTACGAGTAGTTGATGTATGAAAAATTGATAGAGGAAGAAACTATAATAATGAGCTGGAGTGTAAAACTGTAACATTTAGATATTGTATTGAAATTATTTATCTTCGTAAATTGAGAATAAAGTTTATGATTTACTAAGAAGTTCATCTGTTATTTCGATAAAAACTGCAAAATACGTTACGGTCAGATTAAATTGGATGTTCCACCGAGACACTGGAAATTAGGAGTGCAATTATCAATTTTTTCGATGGTGCCCAATCCCAGAAAATTGCTGAAATTTTATGAACAAGTTTTTAGTAGCAATTGCCGAATTTGCTTATTTCAAGGAGAAGCGGATGGCAGAAGTCTGCTGATTTAAAGCCAGTTTTTTGAAGAGGATCTTCAAACGTCACCTTTTCTGTGTATGTAACTAGCGTCCGAGCAAAGAATTGTCAGAATTGCATATTGCTGATTTCCGAAGATAAGATTAGTTTATTTAATTTTAGTCTTTCATTTCAGAATTATATTTAAATGGCATAAGTTTTGTTTAACAAAGCTGATACTAAAAATATTAGGCGTAAATTGCAATTAATATTTGTAGGAAAGAAGTATTTAAAAATTATTATTTAGACTTTACTGTTATTTGAATTTAATTTTAATGTTGATAATTAATATATGTAAGCCATACCGGCATTTATAAAAAAAAATAACTGCTAACTGTGTTTTTGAATTTGTTGCCAAGCAGGCGCGTGGAAAATAAGTGATTATGTAAAACTGACGTAGTGTGTTTTTATTGTACTGCCAAACTGGCAAAAGTTTTTTCTTAGTTCTCACCATCTACGCACGTGGTAGATAGTAAAGTCATCCCGACGTATTACAACTAAATTAAATTGCCAAACTGGCAAAAATTGTGTTTGTTATCGCCAACTAGGCGTGGAGATAGATGGTAAAATCGTCAAACTCACGTGGAAAAAATTCCATTGCATT
Organism: Stegodyphus mimosarum; assembly: GCA_000611955.2. Taxonomy (NCBI): domain Eukaryota; kingdom Metazoa; phylum Arthropoda; class Arachnida; order Araneae; family Eresidae; genus Stegodyphus; species Stegodyphus mimosarum. The sequence goes on from KK121191.1 coordinate 186,024, forward strand.
ACCTAAGTGGCAAAAGTGTTTATATAGTTATCGCCAACGAGGCTTGTGAATAGTGAGTTAAAACGTCAACCGGGCGTAGTATCATTTTATTTTGTGCCAAACTGGCGAAGTTGTTAAATAATTCTCTTCATTTGGTTAGAGTGAATTTCGTTTTTGAAAAGTCTCGCCAAAAGTTATATATATTTAATACAAGTAGGATTTTTAAGATTCAATTTTAAAAGAAGGCCTATTAAAGGAAACTTCTTCAACATGCCATTCTTAGCTTAGAGAAAAAAACAGGATTTCAAAGTACTGGCAGAAGAGTTAGGTTTAACTTGAAACCTGAATTTAAGATTGCTCAGTTACATAAATTGATTACTGAAAGTCCCGGTTACGGTGATTAATTTACTCGAGAACTACTGCCTGAAATTACAGAAGAAAAAGAAAGAAAAGAAAAACACAAAACAGAAGAAAAGGAAAAGGAACGCGAAAGAGAAGAAAGAGAAAGAAAGGAAGAACGCGAAAGAGAAGAAAGGGAAAAGGAACGCGAAAGGGAAGAAAGGGAAAAAGAACGCGAAAGAGAAGAAAGGGAAAAAAGATTGAGAAAGAGAAGAAAGAGCAAGAAAAGAACGCGAAAGAGAAGAAAGGGGAAAAAAGATTGAGAAAGAGAAGAAAGAGCAAGAAAAGAACGCGAAAGAGAAGAAAGGGAAAAAGAGCGCGAAAGAAAAGAGCTACAGAAACTTCAGTTGGAAGCAATGGCTGCAAGAGCACAGCCGGTAGAAACTACGCAGGCTAAAGGCTTTAAAGGCTGCAGTTACCTGAGTAGCCTTTAAAAATCAAAATTCACGATGTCATGCTACGTTTTAACCCTAAAGAAAGTGAAATAAGTTTATTTCTGGTGTTATTTGAGAGTCAAGCCAAAACAATGAATATAGTACCTACCGAAAATCAAGTGACTCAACTTAGTTCATTGCTGCCTCCTGATATTGTTCAGCTTTAGCTCAGGAACCAGAAGAAGACGCGAGAAAGAATGAATATGTAAAAACTTTACTGTTACAGCGATTTAAATTGAGTGCGGAAAAATTCCGACAAATGTTTAATAAACACCAAAAATATGATTTCTACTATGAATAAAAGAATTATTTAGAAGGATGGCTTAACGGATGAAACATTAAAACTTTTAAACAGCTAAAAGATCTCTTGCTGGTTAATCGAATTAAAAAGCGTACTTCTCCTGATTTCAAAGAACATTTTATGGATAAATGGACTACCATCATTTCACCTACTGAGATGGTTAAGAAAATTGAAGATTTTGGAGATGTGAGAAAAGAATAAAACCAAAATTTTCTTCCAATCAAACTGAGAGAATTAACAAAGGATCATTTAAACCACGTCACGATAATTTTGGGGAAAAATAGAGCACCCGCCTCATTTTAAGCATTCTGATAAATGGGATGATTCAGAATACCAGAAAGATCACCGACAAAGAAGTCAGTTCTAAAACAAGAACGAAGAAAATTTATATGACGAAAGATATCTGCCACGTTATTTCGAGTGTGGGTCATACGAACATTTTAAACCTCAGTGCCCTCGCTTAAAGCCAAATGAAAAGATAAATTGCGTATTTTCGAATGATGATTTGTTAGAGACGTATACAATACGTATACAATTAACGGTTTAGTTAATGGGTTTGCAATGCCTATTTTTCGAGACACAGGAGCCACAATAGATGTTATTTCTCGAAAATACGCAAATAACGCAAAAATGACTTGCGAACATGTCTGGGTACAATATCTTTTAAAGGACCATTTAGTGTGTCTACCGTTAGCGGAGGTTCAAATTAATTGTGAACTTGGTCATAAAAAGACAAAGGCTGCTGTTGTTACAAATAATCCCGGCAGATATGTATTGGGTAACAAAACTACCCAATTGTTCAAAGATAAACCATTTTTAAATTTAGAAAGGATAAATGCGGTTTTGACACGATCTCGAGTAAAAAGATCTCGTGAAGAAGATCGAAGTAGAGACACCGAAACGGAGAAACTAGAAGAACTGAAGTTTTTTGAGACTTACAAAGATATTTTACCGCAATTGATAAGGAAGACAAAGAAATTAAGAAAGTAATTAATGTTAATGCTGAGGAATTAATCGAACTTCAGCATCAAGACAGATATCTAGCCTCATTTCTTAGCTAAGCTAAAAATGAAAATTCTAGCAAGACAAATGACTCCAAAGTAAAAGAAACGAAGAAAAGTCCTGAAAAGAAAGAAAAAAAATTCATTGATAGCTATTTGACGGAAGAATGAAAAATCTTCTAATATTAAAATAGAAAGCACCAGAGTTGAAGAAAAGGACAAAAGTAAAAGCATTCAGGAAACAGAAAGAATTTAGAAAAAAAAAATAATATCGTGAGTATGTTTTCAAACCAAATGGAGAAAACATGCATCAAATTTAAACAAGAAATCTCCAGTTGCAACCTCTCTTGCTGAACAAGAAACAACTCTTGCATGTGATGTTAAACGTATTAATGAACCATATAAAGATGCAGTATCAGAAGTTAGCAAAAGAGTATCTAAATCATTTCAAAAAGAAAATCGTGTGAAAGGGAATCAAATGAGTTAGCAAAAGACAAAAAAAAACAATGATTCAGAAGATGAGTCTTAAGCAAAGGTAAAAAAACATCGTCGCATTTGTGCATTTGAAGAATCAGAATCTGGTAGTGAATCTGAAGAAGCACAAGATAAAGCTTTAAGAAGTATCCATATACCTGAAGATTCTACCACTGTAACCATAGAAGAGTGCGAGGATAGCGAAGATCCAATTCCTCATACTCCTTCTGATATACCCAAAGGCATAAGTGAAATTTTGAAAACGGTTAAGAAGACATATCAAGGTGAAGAAGGTTTCTTTGCTACTAAAACTGAAAAAGAACTCGTTTATGCATCAGAAGATGAAAAAGACACACTGAAAGCAAAAACGAAAGAGTTAATTTCTGGAGAAACTGAGAAAAGGTACTCGACCATAAAAAAGAAATGGTCCGCCATAATGTTCTCTGTAAAGAAACTGCAATGTTATTTAGACGAGCATACTAAATTCCTCATCATGACCGATCATAATCCCTTAGTTTGGCTAAAAAATAATGTGAGTCTAAATCCGCTTATTATGAGATGGGCACTGGCATTACAACCGTAAAATTACACTGTCGTTCATCCAAGTAGTTATAAGGTATATCTCCCACATTCTTAGCGTGCCTTCGTGGTGTAATGGTCAGCACACTGAGCCGGTATTTCAGAGGTCCGTGGTTCGATTCCCGGCAAAGGCAATGGATATTTTTCATCTCTCCTGCTTGTAATTAACCTAATGTCTCTACATAGTAAAAAGCATAAAAATGTAGATGCATTAAGTCGTACTTCCTGGCCTGATTAAAGAATATATTTTGTTTTACCATTTAGATAGAAACTTATTTTATTCCTTCCTCTCCTTCTGACTGTATGTTATATGTTGTATTTCAATTATATATTGTGTTGTTTTGGAAAAAAAATACAAATATTGTAAACTTTAATTCATAAAGATATCAATTAAAGTTTATCTTTAGGGGGGAGAGGTTGTAATATTTTTTTACTTAACCGAATAATTATTATTATTGATATTGGAGTGGCAACGCCATATTTGTTTCATGTAACCGTTGCTGAGCAACGAGAAAAATGTTAAAAACTGGTTGTTCTGAAAACTTTACGAGTAGTTGATGTATGAAAAGTTGATAAAGGAAGAAACTGTAATAATAAGCTGGAGTGCAAAACTGTAACTTTTAGAGATTGTATTTAAATTATCTATCTTCGTGAATTGAGAATAAAGTTTATAATTTACTAAAAAATTCATGTGTTATTTCGATAAAAACTGCAAAATACGTTACACGGTACTAACCACTAGGTCACTGATGGAGCACATTTGAAAGAAGAAACTGCATCGTACATAAGTTATTTCAATTTATATAATCTAACATTACATTTATTAATATGCCCGGGCCAGAATTTTTAATGCTGTTGTTTTTTATTTTTAAGAGATATTTGCTAAAGTAGGGTTCAAAAAGTTAAAAAAAAAACCATGGGAATATGTTTCCCACATAATTTAATCGTAATTATTTGTTTAAATTTGCCCATTTTAGTTTACCAAAATGGGCACAGGAAAGCTTTGCTTTCGGAAAAGGAAATGCTTTTACATGTAAATAATTTCGCTTTCTGTTTCGCCTCAAACGGTTGTTATTTTTTAATCAAATCTGATTTCTGAAATTCAGATTTTGTTTCTGCTGTGGTAAAAAGTCAATAACAGAATCACTTCAACAGAGAGGAAGAATCGCACGTCTAAATCAAAATCTAAATATGTCTAATTTTAAACAGAAATACATGGTCGACAGGTTGAAAACCAGACCTTTTACGTCAACCTTTAGCCGAAACCGTGAATGATTGGATTGAATTATTTCATTATAAAAAAGTACACAAGGATTAGGTACTCAAAAAAAAGAGGGACTTCATGGAGGACTTTCTAAGGAAAATTGGCTCCTATTGGTATTATTCATGGGACGAATTACATAATCCAGAGTTAAAGCCAGCTTAATCACCAGGATTTGAGCCCGGATTTAACTACCGTTGAATCAGCTGCCTGCAATTACAGCCGCCCAACGGGATTGTTGTAAGGTTGTAGTTAAACTAACAAAGTTTTATTTTAATTTTCCCTTTTCTATCTGTTCTCATTTCAACTTCCCGTTGGAATAAGCGCGCGTTTCAGCTTTATGCTAATCTGAAGTGGAGCCAAGTTATATTTAAACGAAAGGTAGAAACCTTTCAGTGTGAGAGAACTTTTAGTCTCAGACCCCGATCATTCTATTCGATGTTCTCCTGACTAGCTAGCAGTTAAATTCTAAGCCATAGTGCTTTACGTGACTGCTTATTGAAATAAATCCAAGTGCGTCAGTATTAGTAAATCTTGCTACGCACCATTTAGTTAGAGGCCAACCTTGCGTTATAAGCTCTGTGAGCAACGACTATTCAATTTCTATTTAGCTTTAGTTTTAAATTTATCTAGTTTTAGACCCAAGTGCGGTCTTTGTTTTCTGTATCCCTCCCGAGTTGGGAAATGGCTGTACATAATTGTGGTTTAATAAAAGAGGATTTTAAATCCCTCTGAAGTGTAGTTCTTCTACCACTTATTCACATTATTGTACCACAGAACATAGCTGCATTCAGCTCCCTGTTCAAGATCAGGACTTTAAACTGTCACGAAGCTGTTTTTTTAAGAATATGCCCCGAACAGTCAGTCCTGACATAGTGTTTAGTGATTATAACTACTCTAACGAAGAACACGGGCTCGAATCTCGAAGAACGCATGGAAGTTTGTAACTGTGTGTTACGCATAGTGACGTGTCTTATGCATAGTGTCTTTGCAGCATGGAGGCATTCTAGAGCAGTGATTCTCCACCACTGTGCCGCGGCACTTTTGTGTGTCGCCAAATTCTTAAAGTGTGCCGCGAAGCTTCAGAAACGTATATAGTAAAAATTATAACTGGTTTAATCCTAGTATGCGGTACACATGAGAATTGGCGAAATTCAGTTTTTAAGACATTAATAAGCGCCAATTGTTTTATCCAAGCCCATCTAAAGCACAACGCATTTCGAAGCATTTTCGCGCATGTTCAGTACATAACTTAAATTAAAAAGTTCTGATTGTGCAGATGGGAGACTAGTTTACTTATCAGACGCTTTTGTTATATTTAATAACACAAATTCAAGCATGCAAAGGTGGAAAGAAAATGTATTAAACTCGACAGATAAACTGGTGAGATTCCAAAAACAAACAACTTTATGGAAGAATAAAGTTCAGGAAGGCAATTCGGATAAGTAATCCAAAAGATTTTAATAGAATTAATCATAAAATTGTTATTGACCATCTGACAACATCAGAGGAGAGAATTATTCATTATTTCCCAAATTTAGATATAAACAAATTTGATGGGGTTCGTAATCCACTTGTGATAACGAATACTTTCGTATTTTAATTAACTTCGAATGAAGAAGACCTAATTTCTTTTTCTAATAACCGAGATTTAATTTTGAAAATATTCGAAAGAATCAGTTAATTCATGTTGAATTAACATTAGATGCTCTCTTAGATTATTCCATGATGACCAGAAAAGCTTTAAAAATATTATTACAATTTTCTAAATGCTATTTGTGCGAATTCGGATTTTCAGTATAAACCAAAGAATCGAGACTGTTAAATGTAGCAGACGATATGAGAGTAGCATTGTCATTTTTGCGACCAAATATAAATGAAATTATCAAAAAATATCGAGCTCAAATTTTTATTAAAAGTATTCTTAACTTGTAATTAATCCCTTAATAAACGTACTGCTGTTTTTGTAGTACATATTATTTTATTTTACATTCAAAATTATTATCATAAACTATTTTACACAGTGTATTCACTTATGATAACGAATACTTCTGTATTTGAATTAACTTTGAATGAAGAAAACCTACTAACCTACTACTTCTAACACTAATAAACAACTTCTAAACTTATCGTTTGCTTTGTGTGCCGCCAAATTTTGAAATTGTTAAAAGTATGCGGGGACAAGAAAAAGTTGAGAATCACTGATTTAAAGTGCCTCCATACTGCAAAGCCGTATGTTTAGAGTCTTAACATATGGCGAGCCGAAAGTCCTTTTGTGTGGTTTGACAGTAGGAGGAAAAGCGTGGAAAATCCTAACACCCATCTCTTGGGTGCTGTCTCTCAAAATTGGAGTGGAATTGAGCAAATTCAGTTGTCAATGATAATGAAATTTTAAAAAGTAGCTAATAAAGTACACAAATTAAACAGCTTTGGAAGGAAAGCTTACAAATATTTCAGTGTCTTAGAATGTAATACTATGGTATAAAAGTAATGTAGAATATGCACTGGGAAACCGTAAAAGTCACGTGACCATTTGGAATGACCAATGAATGGGAATAGAAAATAGTAGTTAGCATTTTGCTTGAGAAATGAGATTTTTTAACAGATAATGACAGAACTACAGCAGCAGAATTAAATAATACATAGGCATGCTGTATCTGTTCAGAAATTCCTCTATATTAATTTCATTTTAAGCCTGCACAACACATTCTAATGAAGAGGAAGAACATATAAGACCCAGTTTTTATATTTATATAAGATATGCAGGCGCTTCTAATTATCTAAGTTTGGTAGCTGTCTGGAAATACACTTATAACAAATCTAAAAACCGATACTAAACTCATTTGTAATTTCAGGTAAGAGTTTTTTAATAAACAAAATTGCATTTCTCTTTGAATTTTCTCCTATTATTTAGAGAGCATTCTATTATTTATCTTAATTAAACTTCTGAAGAAGTTGTGGGGTTTTACTTATTTAATTCCAAAGTTCTGTCTTAGAACCCCACGAACACTAACAAGCGAATAATCGCTTAAGTGTGTGAACAAAACACGCATGATTTAAGAAGGGTTAATTACCCTTTATTTTTCAGAATAAGTACAATCAACTCCTACTTGGAGTATACACAAAGCCTCCACTTGGGGCTAAACTTAAATAACTATGAATTTAAACTAAATTAAGCTTAATTAAAGCTATCGGAAAGGTATAGAAGTTATCAGAAATCTAAGTAGTTGGCCCCTAAATATTAATTTAATCGGCAAAGCCAAGCAAGTGCCTAAAGTGTGGCCGAGCGTAGTAGCTAAGAGAGAATGTAGCCAAAAGGCAAACGCGCGCTAGTCAGGAATTCAGACTCTCTCTCTCTCTCTAAAAGTCGGTGAAGCATCGACTTAAATAGTACTCTTACTCATTTGCATTCACTGCGCTTCTAAATTTACATTTTGGTAATTGTAAGCTGAAAATAGAATAAGATAGGAAAGAAACAAAACTTAAAATAACTGTTAATAAACTTAGGATAAACGTTAAAGTAAAAGAGAAGAAGGTATTTCAAGCAGAGGAAGCAACATTCTTTCAGCATAATTATTAGTCTACAGGGAAAAATCGTCACTAATGATTTAGAAAGGTGTTTTATTATTTACTATTTCAATAAAGTTTATGAATATTGTTTTTCCTAACCTCCATAATAATAATTAAAGGTTATGAGATGAGCGAAAGGAGAAAGTTTTGGAATACTTTCGCCCCTGACCTGGATAACAGTCTTCCGAATGAAGATGCTTTCGGGTGTGGAGGGTGAAAATGTGTCCCAATTGTGAAAGCGAGTCGTCTCATCACGCCTAAATTCACTCCAGAATTCGGGTGGCACTTGGCGGTCACCAGAAATACTGAACGAAACCACTTTCATTTTCATGAAATAAACTGAAATTTGACGTAAGGACTTCGTTACATATGCGCAGGCTGCTGTTATACGCATAAATTTCACGCATCAAAACATTTGTAATACAGGAATACACCAGTCCTTGAATTCGATGTCCCAAATCAGTTAATTGTTTTCAAAGTTCTTGTTCCAAAAAAATCTTTTTTTCTCTCTCTATTAGAAATTTCAGATGTTAAACTGAAATACTTTCTTAACCCTACTCTTACATGAAATTACAAATAGTAAGAATAAAGTTGCTAAATTGGTTATTTTTATGAGCACAGACAAAATTAAATTACTTTCCACATCTCTTAAAAATATTATGCGACCGAAAACAATTGAGTGATGTTTCTTACCGCAGGGGGTGGTTAGACTTTCTTGCCAACTTCTCTTCTGGATAAATTTACATTATAGATCAAGTCGAATATTACTATTATTACATCCAAAATTTTACTGGATAAAAAACCAAATCACTGCAGTAAATTTTAATAAAGTAATCTCACAATTTATATCACATCACACATATCTTTAAAACTGCTGAATCTGCTAATAATTATTATTATAATATCCTAGTATTATTATGTAATGTGGTTATGATGTATTATGCTAATGTGTATATATATATATATGTATATGTAAATGTAAAAATATAACATAGGTTCCTCTTACTGATACTTTTGTACTCTCTTAGATATGAACAAAACTTCAGTTTAATTATTAAATTTATAATTTAATATTACTGATCTCTGGCATTTTCTATTTCTGTTATTAATTTATGGGCCTTTTTCGTTTCTGATCGCTTGTAAGCCCTCTAGTAAGAAGAAAAACGACTTTTTCTAACAAATCCTTCTTTTTTTTCCAATTTCCACTGCTTTCAGGCCAGATTTAACATTTGCTTGTTCGGCCATTTCGTTCTCCACCTTCAAACATTATTTACGTGACTCAGCACTTTATTGGACGTCATTTTGCTGAAAAAGCTTCCATCTTTGACATTCTAAGATTGACCCCCTGTGTACCCCCCTTTCTGTCCAGAAATCTACACTACTACTTTCTAGCTCATTGGGATCTCCCTTAAAATTATGTAATTTTTGACTCATGCCTAATTGGTTACTTTTATTTACTTGTACATTAGCTTTACCAAGTTTTTGTATAGGTTACTCTGTAGTACTTTTATTTGTTTTAAATTTTATGGCAGGCGCGTCGGGAAAAGAAACGATAAGAATCGAGACCTACAGTATTATGTAGATCATTATCTATTTTTGGCTGTTAAAGTTTTTTCGCTTTTGTCTCAATTATTGTTGTTTGACGAAACGCGTAATGGAGTGTACCTATGTACGAGCTGAAGCGCTTTTCCCTTGACAAGTCCGCAAAAAGCTCGACGTAGGCTAAATTGCCATTTACTGCCATTCTTTGTAATTTTTCAGGTGTTTTATTTTAATTTTGATTGTGCTTTATATCTTTTTTTACGTGTTAAAAAAATTTTAAATGTTGATTTTCCTGAATACCAACATTTAGTTTTTAGGTTTTTGCGTTATTTTTCTTTTTGAGTAATTAATTTTGTTATAGTTTTTTTAAACTCTGGAACGTAGGTATCAAATTTACTTTTAGGCGATTGCCTTTAGAATTTTTTTTTGCTAGGAACTTGAATGTCTAATTTACTTTTAGGCAATTGCTTTTAGAATTTCACCCCCTTTGCTTGCCTTTAATTTTGCAGCTCAATGCCAAAATTCTTGACCAAAATGTCTCTTAGTTCTACTGCTGCTTTCTATAAATTATATATACACTCACGTTTGTGAAAATTGCAACACCATGAAGGACTTACGCGAGTGAGCTGAAATTTTCAGGAAATGCAAAGTAGCGCATGATATGCAAATGATTAGAATTGCAAATCCGTAGCGCATGCGTATGCTGAGCAGCGCCCTCTGAACGGCTGATGGATCCGAATAAATAGACGGCTGTAGCGAGGCGTGTATGGTTAGTGGTTATCTGCTAGTGGTAAACGTTAACTCAATCTGTACTTGTGCCTCGTCGACGAAAGAGAGCGAGATTTGAACAACTTGCAGAGTTTGAACGAGGGAGAATCATCGGCCTTCGTGAAGCTGGATTGTCGTATCGTGCAGTAGTAGCCCGTGTGCAGCGTAACAGCAGC
>KK121192.1:1676-19847 GCA_000611955.2 Stegodyphus mimosarum
TATCGAGGGATATTGTTTATTTCATTGTAATATTATAGTAAAAGGTAATTATTTAAAATAGTAATTTTAAGATAAAAATTATAATTTAAACAGAAATTGTGTAAACAAATTAATGCTAATTATGAACTAATCTATAATATCATTTAAATTCAGTAGCAATTATGAAACATTATATATATTTATATATATACAGGCGCGGTTACGAGGAGTGAATTGTGTAATTTATGTAATTTCAGGTTAAATTAGGTATATGGTAATTAGGTATTTCAGGTTAAATTAGGTATATAAATTAGGTATATTACTTATTATATTATTATTCAGATTTATTCTTTACATTTTTAATAAGGGTGAATGAAACGTTTTGCAGCAATCTCATCTATTTTCATGTTCACAAGCAAGCAATTGTACTTTGTACATATCAGTAATAGAAGTAATTTTACTTTTAATGATTAAAGTAATTTCTCTAATTAATTCTAAATACTAAAACTTTCTGATTCCTTTCCATATGCATTTCTCAATAAAATTAAAAATACAGCTGCCAAATTAAGCTTTTTCTCATCATTAATTTTTACAAAATTGTGGCAGGCATGTTTGTTCACGCTTTCAATACACGTTTTTGATTTCTAATATTGCCTGTTAATATGTCTGAGAATTTTTACTAGTCGCGCAAATATTATAATATTTTTCAGGTAATTTCGTCTGTTTCTTTTCTTTCTGACAGAAAATACGTCATTTGAAAAAATAATTTAATAATTATGAATTATATTTAGCGTAAGATGTAAATTTATCTCCTTTGAAAAAGCTATTCTGTTTATTTGACTCGCTCAGAATTTGCTTAGGGTCAATATGTTCCAATGTGCTATTATACAGAATTCAACTTGTTTTCTTTAGGAATGTCGACGTTTAACTATAGACCTACAGAACTGTGATATGGAAGTAAAACGAGCTGCTCGCTTCTTCATGAAAGATAAAACTTATGCGTCGGGCAAGAATGGCACTCCTCCAAAGAGTAGCACTGCAGATGCAAAGCTTGAAGAAAGTCTAGAATACAATAAAAAGTTAGAGGAACTTGACAAAGCTCTCTCTGAGGTAATTATAGTAATAAATTTCAGAAAATAGTTTTTTATTTTATATATGTGTAAATTTACATACATTTTAAAATAATGATTGTAATTAAATTAGGTTGGATAGTAAAAGTATTATTTGATTTTTATATTTTTGTTAACATTATATTGTTCTGCAAATAAATTTAATGCTGAGGTTTATAGATGTGGAAGAATAAGTATTGTTATAATGAAATTTTAGTATTTAATTGTTGTTGTTTCAGAATTTTGAAGTTTAATAATTTATTAGTCTCACAGAAATCCAAACTTTTTACGTCTGGGTTAAATTGCGCTTTTTTTATCTTAAATTTTAACAACCTAATTTTAATTTTAACTTTAACCATTCTGTGATTTACTTTTTTTTATACTTATGTCATATGAGTGAAAAGAATTTAAATCCATCTGCATTTCTCAATAAAATTAAAAATACAGCTGCCAAATTAAGCTTTTTCTCATAATTAATTTTTACAAAATTGTGGCAGGCATGTTTGTTGACGCTTTCGATACACGTTTTTGATATTTCTAATATTGCCTCCTAATATGTCTGAGAATTTTTACTAGTCGCGCAAATATTATAATATTTTTCAGATGATTTCGTCTGTTTCCTTTCGTTTTGAAAGAAAATAAGTCATTTGAAAAAATAATTTAATAATTATGAATTATATTTAGCGCAAGATGTAAATTTATCTTCTTTGTAACAGCTATTCTGTTTATTTAACTCGTTCAGAATTTGCTTAGGGTCAATATGTGGCAATGTGGTATTATAGAGAATTCAACTTGTTTTCTTTAGGAATGTCGACGTTTAACTATAGCCCTACACAACTGTCATATGGAAGTAATACGAGCTGCTGCCTTAGACTTCTTCATGAAAGATAAAACTGATGCATCGGGCAAGAATGGCACTCCTCCAAAGAGTAGCACTGCAGAGGCAAAGCTTGAAGAAAGTCCAGAATACAATAAAAAGTTAAAAGAACTTGAAAAAGATCTCTCTGAGGTAATTATAGTAATAAATTTGAGAAAATAGGTTTTCATTTTATACATGTTAAAATAATGATTGTAATTAAATTAAGTTGGATTGTAAAAGTATTATTTGATTTTTTATATTTTTGTTAAGTTTATATTGTTCTGCAAATAACCTTAAACCTGAGTTTTATAAATAATAAGAAGAAGAATAAGTATTGTTGTAATGAAATTTTAGTATTTAATTGTTGTTGTTTCAGAATTTTGAAGTTTAATAATTTATTAGTCTCATAGAAATCCAAACGTTTTACGTCTGGCTTAAATTGCGCTTAACAACCTAATTTTAATTTTAACTTTAACCATTCTGTGATTTACTTTTTTTCATACTTATGTCACATGATTGAAAAGAATTTAAATCCATATTTGATTAAAAAGCTTTTCCCTCTTTATTTTGAGTATAAATCTTTGTTTTAATTCATTTTCTCCGATTAAAATTGAGACGCCATATTCATTTTATTTTACTTTCTTACTCTATTCTTACCTTGGGCTATGTATTTTTGAAGCTGCCTAATTCAAATAAAATTTGAAAAAGCTGTAAATTGCAGGATTTTATTTTAAAATGCATGGTGTAGAGTTTAGTGGATTATTTCCTTTTAGGTACAATACCCAACAAAGGATTTAACCTAAAAAATTATATGTGCTAACTTAAAACCTCCAGCGAGAAAATATGCTTTCGTTATCACCTCATTTGAATTCAGGCAAAAGCTTCCTGAACATAAGAATTATAGCTCTTATATAAATCTCTCTAATAAATAAAAAATGAAATAGATTGGACTACTTTGAAAGATTTTTATTAACAAAGCAGCACGGTACACTTTTAAATGTTTTTATTCAGAATGTGTATTTTAAAGAAAGAGCAAGATAAATAAATTACTTTCAATCATATTAATAAAGAAGCACCTTGATTTGTGAAACAAAATTGAAAAACCAGTTGTTAAAATAAAATTATATTGTCAACTTTATGGCTTCTAACAATTTTTTTTCTGTTTAAAATCTTCAGTATATGCAAAAAAAAAAATAGTTTATTTTATTGTTATATTTATTTGTTTTATTTTACTGACCTGAAAATATCAACACTATATTAATTGTGTATCTCTTCTTTCATTCATTATTATATAAATATGTGTATAACTTGATCTTCCTTTATAAAATTAGAAGAAAAGGGGTATGTTTGTTTGGCATATATTTTGAATAAAATTTAATCGATTTCAAGGATGGTCCGAGATACTGTCAATTATTTGCAGGAGAAAAACAAATTCCGTACAGAAAGTTCTTTTGAGTCCAAAAAATAGTGGGACATGTTTTTTGTCGCCCTTTAAATGCTATTTCTGGAATATTTATTCATTGTCATAATGCAAAGTATAGTGACTCATCTGACCAGAAATTGAATTAAAAGAGATTTTTATGCTTGATATTTATGAAGAAAAATTTGAAATTACAAGTTTTAACAACTATAATTCAGACCTTTTGGAATCGAAAACGTTTACCTCGTATTTTTGTAACAAACAAGGCTGTATAGGTATTTTGTTTCATATTTTAAACTATACTAGTGCATTTCCTAGCTAACGACGCGTCCTCTGCTAGAGGAGATGCGAAACTGAGCCTAGAGAATTCCCGTCCAGAACGCCACGCCAAGTTTCTTTTTTTTTTTTTAAGTTTTTATTTTCATTATACCTTTTCTTATTCTTTAATTTAATCAACTTTTATTTATTTTCTTCTCCTCGGGCGGACGTTTAGCGCTTGCGAAACGTAGACGAGTTCCGCTGAGCACAGTTTGAGAACAGTTGATTTAAATCCTCATCTTTAGAGCTTTGCTTAGCTATAAACAATCTCAGTTGCAGATTTCTTATGGAAAAAATGTCTGAAAGGTTTCAGATTTTAACTTCCGTCCAAAAGGGAGTTTTTTTAACGTTTCGTGTGTTACCTTTATTTATTAAATATCGTGTTCTTCGCCCTTAAACCATAAAATTCAGTTCAAGACTAATATCGCAAAATAATTTTAAAATGACCATATCTTTAGAATTTCCCATACACAGTTCCGCGCGCAGGAGATAAAAAGGTTTTTTTCCCCCTAGAGTGTTGCCATTGCTCGCTTTTAAAGCGTTGTTCATTAAAAATTCTTTAAAGTTTTACAAAATATGAAATAGATATTAAAACAAATTCCAAATTTGGACTTTCAGATACACATATTCGGGTGGAGACGTACGTTATTCAAAATTGGATGGCTCTAAATACCGTTGTTTTATCACATTTGGAGAAATATGCATACATTTATGCAGATTCTTCATTATTTAATTTCTTTAAATATATTACAGGCGATAACGCTTGTTGGCAACAATTTGAAAAGTGATTCAAGGCAAAATCGCAAAACGAAAATAACAGTTTTTCAGGGACAAAGCCCCTTTGGACTACAAACACTTTGTGCTTATTCTTCACTGTTTTTGACTTCGCTTTGCAAAAATCGCCGGATGTTGCGAGCTACGATTTATAATCTAAAAATCTATGAAATAAATTGTCGTATCTGACTGAATAAAAGTTTATTTAAAAAATCAGAACAATTACTTCATAAACTTACGATGCTTGCAAAACTAAATTAATTCCACACAAAAGAATTAAAGAGTATATATTTTAGAGTCCACTTGTCCAACTGCTCTGTGAAAACTGAAAGTTAATTGTAACTGCACAGAAGAAGGGTTAAAAGTACCCTTCATTATACTGTTTAGAAATTTACAACGCATCAAGTCGACGCTAACAATCAACGCCTCTGCTTGGGCAGTAAATGAAACAGTAAGAACTAAAATAAAAATTTGAAGATAATAACAAGTAGTAGAATTAAGCTACAGGGCTCAGACTATCCTGTTTCCTATCAGAACGTTAAGAAATCTACTGCCATCAAAGTAATAGTTGTTACGCCACGTTTAATCAGCAATAAATGCTAAGCAGAAAGCTCACGCTGCAACAAGTACAGAGTTTGCCCACACTCTCTCTAACTTTGATTTCTAGTACTTAATGCTTAAACCTTTTGTCCCACTGGTAGAATTATTTCACGCGTGCTACCAAATTTAAATATTCTGGCATTGACAATTAGGTGAACGAAGGCTTATAGGAAAGAACAAAAACTTAAATTTAACTGGTTATTTAAAATAAATATAAATTCCTACCATATCAGTATGCTAACAATAATTATTTAATGACTAAATGATCATTTTAGGTATTAATACTAATATCTATTTCTGATAAAACTCTTTTGCGATATATGCATACATATATCTATTTCTTTTTTATGCATGGAATAACTTATTCGTACTTTTTAACTTCTTAACTCCCAGCGTACCATACATGACACGGCGCAGTTTCCCACCGAAGTGTCACTCCCACCGTATGATGGATGATCACGTCATCATGCAGTTCATAAGCACAATAACTGAGTTTTTTTACTGAAATAAGCATTGTTTTCCTTCGAATATTAAATTCTGATGAACATGAATATGGTATAAATAGTTTTGTGTATTATTTGTTGTTAATTTATATATTATTGTTAAAATAGGTGACGTCTTCCGAGTCAAGCGCAGGTATCTCTGAAAACTCTCGCTTATCTGAAAGAAGGGATTTTCAGGATACATTGAGTAAAAAACTTACGGCTCTTTGTCTTTCCAACCTCGATTCATTTACGGAAAGCTTCAGGGTTGCTCAGACAAGTCCAAGCTCTGATGAGTATTCAGAGACGTCTTATGTTGCTTATAAGTTTCCTGATAATGATGTGGATCCCGTGCCAAATTCTGAGGATTTTAATCAAACGACTGGTCCTCACCATGTGGGAACTTTAGATGAGGTATGTTATAAATTAAATATATGTAGTTTGTAACAATTTGCAGAACATTAAATGCAATGATAAAATTATTTACATTCTGAGCTTTAATTCTATATTTAAAATCGTTTAATATACGGTATTTACTAGTATATTTTTTCACCATTTTGTACAAATTTTACCGCTTGGAAGCTGCGAGGGAGAAATGCTCCATGTATACTATTTCTGAAACGATAACTTAAATCAATAACCATTGCACATTAAAAAGGACTTGTAAGGATACAATATTATCAATATGTTATGTATTTCGAAGAAGCTGCTAATTTCAATAATTTATTTTAAATTACATAAAATAATTTCCAACTTTTGCATACATTTTACATTGTAATCAACAACAGGGAATTTTTAAAATCGCATACTAAATAAAGTAGGGAGGTTATGCAGGTAAATACGGTATATCGTTTTGTATTCTTCTTGAGTAAATAATTGTATTATTAATATAAGTAACAATTCATGTCTTGCTTTCGAAAATATGTTAATGCACGTTTCTAGGCACAAGGTTTCCACTATCTTCGAAAATACCCGAAAACTGATAAAATGAAAGTGCCGGTAAAATAAAGAGATCCAATAAAATATAAACATTTAAAAAAATAAGGAAAATTCTCAAATACTTTGTAAGGTTTAAGAAATTAAAAGAAAAGATTCAGCCTGTCAAATAATGTGTTTTAAATGAAAATCTATAAACAAAAGCTGCGATATTGAAATGAAGGTAAATAAAGAGTTATTCCATTCATTGCTTTCTTGCACAAAATATTTTACTCCACGAAAGGAATTTTATTAGCCTGCGCTTATTTTTAATGACTGTATAATTTGTAATTTTAGCCACATTAAACGCAGTGATAAAATAGTTAAATTTCTACCTTATTATTTTAAGTTTAATATAATTTAGCATTTCTTATGGAAAAAAACGAAAACAACACTGTTAAAGTATTATTTTGAAAAGTTTAGCAAGGCTGAATTTTTTTTCGTTAAATTTGATGTTTGCTGAAAGTGAAGTTTTATGTAGTATAAATTTGCACTTTAAGAAGAATACTGGGTGTAAGTGATATAACGTAACATTTAATGAATCTTATCTTATATGCAACATCACAGATGAAAACTGTGTATGTCAACCTCTGATACATGAAAAATGAACGGGATGCAATACACAGGTCTTGACTTGATTATGATAACTACTGCAAACACGCATCACTCTATCAGGTTCACTTTAGCATTATGCCCTTCCTCAGGCACCTGAGCACAATTTAACGCATTGCTGGTTGGTACCATCTCACACTCTGCTGGATTCCTATTCCCGTTCCGATCTTCGACAACTACATCCACGTTAGCATTCTACTCCTTGAAACATACTCTACAACAAAGACGAACGCTACAACTACAATCACGATGATAGCCACTACTTTTGCTAACTGCTGGCACCGCGAACTCAGATAGACGCACGACCACGTCTCATCCCAATTTAGCACCTCCCTATTAGGCAAGAGATAAGTCTGTCCAGCAGATATCGCTTCCAATATGAATAAATATAATTGACCTTTCTGCTATCCGTCCCACAGTTACATGCCACAGAATCTAAAAGATTCCTTAATCCCGTGACTGAACTGTTCAGTTGAAGACATCACACCCAGAGTCTAGAGACAACCATGAAGCGCGGCTCAGTAAATCGTGAGATTTGACTGATCGTCGGTTAATATCCCCGATGTGACTACGCGGGCTCCTCTTGCCTTAGGGGGATTATCCGAAATTCGATGGACAATGGGCCCGCCACTGCACCGCTAGCTATAACTTCAGTTTAGAGCTAGGGATGCAGTTACTTCAATCCCCCCTTGGTCCAACCAAAAACTATATTGAACGATCATCCATCAGGGCTCTCAAACGGGCAGACTCGTGTTTTCGTTGCCTCAGAGTGCTTCTAGCAAGGAAGATACTAAATCAAAGTATAAACCCCAGCGAGTGTAATCGGAAGCTCTGATTTCCCCTTGGCATTATATACGGTTGCACTTACCTGTCTTTTCAACATTGCGCCAACGAAAGGGAATGCAGTATTCCCAACAAAACAAATTATAGTCTTAATTAAAGAGAAAACATTTTTTAAAGGATTTTGAAAAATTCAGACCCTGCAACGTTTCTTAAAAGACGCAATATTTACATGAATGAAACCTGTGTCTCTCAGATAATAATATCTTTTAATAGTAATCTTTTTAATAAACACTGCTTTTCTTATCCAAGTATGTCAAAAGGCAAGCTGACGTAATTTTATTACTAATTATGCGCAATTATTCACTACAATGTTTAGACGAAGAGCTGTCTTTCAGAAATGAATAACGCAGTATACAAGTCACTACACTGCACAGTTAGTTGTGCGCAATAATTAACTGCTATATTAAAAAACTTCTTTTCTTTCTAATATAACTTAGTTCCTCTTATTAATTTGAGTAGAGGACATAGGAGAACAACAGTAGTAATAGGATACCTTCGAATAGAGGCCAACATAGGAGTGATAGTTACTCCTATGTTAATAAATAATGTACTCTTGTTACAAATATCTTCTGAAAACGGGAATGCACGATTATCGCATAAGCTATTTAAAGCTGAGATCTGGATATTTACCATAGATGTGCGAATAATTTACAACTTGTTAGCAGACAGAACAAAAAATTATTTTCAAAATTAATATAATCAATAACTTTTTTACATGCACGAAGATTAGAAAAACTAATCAGATCTAACGAGAGACTAGTAAGAGTGAGATGGACATTTATTTTTAAATGTGGGTATGTGAAGTTTTTATCGTTTCGTGTTAACGTTAGTAATAACTTTTGATATGTTTTCTTGATCATATAGGTACAATTTTTACAGAATATTCTGGAAAATTTGGTGCCGACCAATGTGAAAATTATTTTTGTACTTAAGATAGTAAAAGATTCATTTAGTTATGGTGCTGTAGACAGTGCAAAACATTTGGAATAGAAAATTTCTAAATACATACTGGCAAATATAAAAGCACCAGGAAGAGTAAAAATTGAATAGTTCATAATATGCAGAAAATGCACCGTGATGTTTTGACAGAAATGCGCAGAAAGATAGAGGATTTTGCTTAAAAATGGAAGGTTTTAGTTGTTATAGTTTTCATGGACATGCTAAGTTTTTGATTGAAGATGTTAGAGTGGCGCAAGAGAAACGCAGCACAGATAGGAGAACAAATGTTCAGTGTCATCCCGTGGTTAATGAAAATGGCTGTCATATATGGAATGGCGGGTTTAGGTTGAAACAAGACTGGTACGTGTGCTTTAGAGAAAGTACGTAAGGTATCACCGAGCCTTGCTAACTGTTAAATTCCATTCCAATTTTGATGGAGGTGATTCGAGGGTCTCTTACCTTTCTGCCCTACGATCAACCCCAAGAGACAATGTTCGGCTTATCATGTATTTTGAGTGCTCCCTTCCTGCACAGAGACTGAGCAGTTAATATCTATATAGTTTCTCCAGAATTCCTAAAGAATGATACAGCAGCCAGGAGTATTATAACAATCGGAGTGGGGACGTCTAATGATAGGTACATGTTGCAGCAAGGTAGGCACTTCTGGATCCATCTGTTTGTCATAGGGGAATATTGACTCCTAATCTTTAGCCCCAGATAACATTCCGCAATAGAACCCCCTGCAGGAGGTCTTATAGTCTCCCTCACCTCTTTCCTCACAAACACCTTTCGAAAAGATTTCAGATGGCCGTCTATTTCGAGTGCTTTTCTGCGGCATTGACACTATTACGCCTACAAACAACCATACCCTCTCTGAGATTCCAATCCTCGTTAATCATTATCCCTTCTGGACGGTAAGGCACGGCATGGCATCAAAGAGCTGTCATTTCTTCCGCTTAATGGCAAGTAAGTTCTTTAAAAATAAGTCTCATTGAAAAATATTTCATGTATTTCTGAGAAAATTGCATCAGTTAGCTTCGAATTAATGAAATTTTACTTTTCTGTTGCTTTTGCGTTTATATGTATTAATTGCTGCTAGAATTGTATTCTAAAATATTGGAACATCTGCTATTACTAATCCGCTTTTGAGTATCCTACTATAATCGAAAAACCGTAAATCAGGTTTCGGACTTTTGGGGTTCTTATTAGTGAACTTAAAGAAGGCGCGTAAACAACTGTACTATTTGCAAATCAAATGCATAAACAAGTTTTCATTAAACACGTATAATGAGCATGCGTGTTATGACAAAAGCTCATTCCAGCAATTGATAGTGAAATTAAACATTGTAATTTGCAAAATCCAGTTTCCTATGATCACCTAACAGTACACATTTTTAAAAAGGTTTTCTCTTAAAAGAAGGAATGCGGCAGAGATGGATGATATCCATCAGATGTATGTATGAATTTAATTTTACTAAAACAATAACACAAAATATTAAACTGATGTTAACCATCTTGCGAAAACTAGTCAGAAAGAAATGAAGCTCTAACTGAAGATGCTGCATAACGATTAGAAGTTTTATAACTGAATGTATGCTAACAGGTGTATATGCTAACAGGACTCGAAATGCTTAGTGTATGTTAACAGGACTCGAAATTTGCTTTAAATGAAAGAATGCTGCATAAAATCTACTCTTTAAAGAATTCGTAAAAATAAATAAATAAATAAAATAAAAATACAATATTGAAAGCAACATGGATAAAAAGAAAATTCTGGTTGAATGTATGAAAACAGTAAATATTGTTCCTAAATGATTGTTCGAGATTTAAAGCTGTAATATTCATGATATTTTCGTTATAAAAGAAAATCTTATGATACAAACACTGCCATTGCAAAATCCTTATAAGTCATTTTTTAAACCTATTTTATTTAACATATTCATTGTTTAAAATTATTCACTTACATTTTTAAATTAAATAATTTTCCATCTACACTTGAATATTTTTCTGTTACTAAAGAAAAACTGTGTAAATTTTGTTCGTAGAATTTTTTTATATATTTCAAGTGAAGCAGATAAAGTGTTGTTAATCAATTAAGCATTTCTATTTATTTTTAGCGCGACATGACTACAGAAGATGTATTGAAAATTGCTGAACGAGAAACGCGAAAATCTGAACAGGTTTCCCCTGCCAAGAAACACTGTTCACCCCATGTAAGTTACATTCTCCATGCTTCTATCAAATTTCATTTCTGAGCACATTAAGAAAATTCTACTCCATGTGTATTTATTTTGTGCAGTATTATTTGGGACATAAAATTTTATTTTCTCTAGCATTCTTATTGAGAAAGGAGGTTAAACGTCAACAAAATTTAGATTAAGAAAGGAGGAAAAACGCGTTATTAATTTTTTAAATCTATATAATATTTCAAAACGTTAGTAACGTTTAAGTAACAAAGTAGTAACGTTTGATTAATAAAGAATACATAAAAAGGATTGCTGTTATCTGAATAACTCTCATTTATGTGTTCCTGTTAAGAATAGTATGAGATTATATATTATTTTTATATCAAATTACGCACTACGTTAGCAATGTTGCGTTCAATATTATTCTTAATCTGAAATTAAACACGCAATCACAATTATTCTTATAGAGGCCACGTGATTAGTGTCCATTGATTATTGCAGAAATATTAAGTCTCTCTAGCATTACTGTCTGAACATGCTCGTCATCAGAACCCATGTTAACTTTAATACAAGTAATTTTTTCTTTGTAAATTTTGTTTGATTATCCATCTGAAACCGGACTATTACCTGTTGAAAGGCAAAACTGTATAATTGTCGACCATATTGAAAATCTTCAAGACGATATTAGGTGCTTTTTTTGGGGGGGGGAATGCTAATGTTAAGAAAAGTAACATTTTTTGTGGCTTCTTATATTTTAAATTCTTTACTTGCCATGGCAACGAAACATAGTTTGTCAAATATTTGAAGGAGATTACGCTTGAGATACTTCGTTTCGGAAATTCGTTAGTATTTTGGAATCAGCATCCGTTACTAAAAGAGATTGTGCTCAGAGGCAGAAAACTGAAAAGTAAAAATAAATACATCTATGCGGTAAAAATCTGCTGCAGTGTGTATTTTTTCTTGTACGATTTTGAAAACAACATGTAATTCAAAATTATATGCTAGATCAAATCTCACCAAATAAACTGAAATAGTCACTTTTATGAAACATATATACTAGGAATTTTTTAAAAGCTTAATAAATTATATTAAAATGGTTATTCATTTAAAATATAAGGCTAGGAAACATCTGTTGAAACCTATTGTATATTTACTGAAACATTTTCGTCTCCTGTTTATTTGTATCCATTTTATATTAACCGTATTATAGGTGACTGGAGATTACTTGCTTGTTACTTTAGTTGTTACCTCATGTTGCAATATACATAAATCATTATTTCGTATTATAATTTACATATTAAACTGAAGCAAAAGGTATTTTGAAAATGCTTCTACTTTCCTGGAAAAATGTATAATAATCGGATATTATGATTGCATAAGATGTGGTTACATTTAATAGATGTTGCATCTGACAGACGTGATTATATGATAGAATGTTTAGTAAATTTAAATTATTTTTTATGTTATGTACAATAATTTTCCCTTATGATATGAAATGAAATTTTGTGCCTTTTTTCTCCCTAGGGCATGTTTTACAATTCCCAATTCTATGAACGAAACCGTATTAGAGCAAATATCGAGAGAATGAATCGCCGTATCAATAAAGTGTATGGAAGAGTGGAAAGCTAGGAAAAACATCAACAAAGAAATCAACTAAAGCCAGTGGGTTCCGATGTCTGATGACAGTAAGAAAGAAAATGGATACCGATACATTTGACGCTTTGTTTAAAAATTAGCAAATAATTCTCTTCTATACTATAAGGTTGTTTAAATGCAGTAAAAGAATTTCAAGTATTTAACTCGAGTTTTTCAGCAATGTAAAACTGAAAATCCTTTTAACTTTTTAATCAGAAGATATTGTAATATTTTTGGAAATAAATAACATACTTCGTAAAATTCTCACTTGTATGATTGCGTAAAAATCCGTCATCAAGAATATTCCTGAAAATGTCAAAGCGATTAAAAATTGGGGTTAATTAAGGATCACTGCATATTTAAATTGTTCTCTATCCTTTGATAAAAAATATTTCTCAAATGTATATTCCTCTATAGGATACTTAATTTAAATGAAAAAAAAAAAAGAAAATCTGAAAGGTTTCAGATTTTAATTACGTACAAAGGGGTGTTTATTTAACATTTTGTGTGTTACCTTTATTTATTAAATACCATGTTCTTCGCACTTAAACCATAAAATTCAGTTCAACAGCAATATCGCAAAATAATTTTAAATTGAGCATATCTTTAGAAATTTCGGTACACGCTCTCACGCGCTGGAGATAAAAATGTTTTTCTGTACAACGTTGGTATTGCTGGCTTTGAAATCTTTGAGTTTGTTAATGAAAAATTCGTTAAAGTTTTAGAGAATATTGTTACGAATTTCACATTTATTTGGCTATTTATTTAGAATTGTAATTAAAATTCCTTTTTATTTTCTCGTGCAATGCAGACAATTTTTGAAGAGAAAGCTACGTGAAAAAAAAATAAATAAATAAACAAAATAAGCAGTAAATTGAAAAGTGAAACGACGCAAAAGCCAAAATGAAAGTAGTATTCCTTAGGAATTCAAATCCCTTTGGACTAATAAATCTTTTGTTAAAGAACTTAAACGCTGAAAATGGCAAAAAAGTATCAAATCTAAATTTTTCACAAAATATATGGAGTGTAAAAAAAAGTCAATTTTTCTATGCCATGCGTGCATTAGCTTTTCAGCTTCTTCGACGTAAGCAAAATCTTTCAAAATTCATGATTTATATATATATATATATTAAATAAAGGAATGAATGAAGCTTTAACCTGTGATGGTAAATGAAAAATTAGAGCATGAAAAAAAGTCGGCAAAAAATTTTAATTTCCAGAATGAACGAACATTTCTTCAATAAATCCATCTGTAATAATCCTGTCAATTTTGCAGACATCTAGCAGAAGATAAACCATACCGACTTTTTGCCATCCATCTCCTAAAATAAGACCACGGACCAATCAGAAGTACCTCCCTCTTTGAATCTACCAGCCTAGCAGCTAACATCAGAAACAAGGTACTTCACTTTCCCCTTTCGAATATACCTCTACTAAAAAAAAATCACCCCACCTATTCACAACCATCAGGCTCAACTTGGGATAAATCATGGAAATGGCAAGAGCAGGCAAAAAACCAGTATAACCCAATCTTTCAAACGAATTTTCATGTTTCATTGTACTTTAAAACGTAAAACATTGCATTTAATATTTAACTATTGTTTGTCAGTTACTACAAGGATATTTCTTGAATACAATTGATTGAAACTGTATTCAAATATCAGAATTAAAAATATCGGAAAATAACATCGGAATTGAGCAGTTCCTTTCTAAAGTGAGCTGTCCCATGGAAGGTCGAAAGTTTCCGGAATAACTTCAGATAAAATTCTAAGCATAAAAAATTTAGAGGAATTCCTCGAAATGAAGATCGTTAGATGCTTCTTATTCTATGTCGAACAGCTTTTCCATCTAACGTTAGACGAATTCCTTTTGTAGCCTTTAATTGGCATGTTATCAGACGTTGATTATCCCACATTTAATTTAATTTTCACTGTTTTGAAGCTGTGACAAAATAATATTTGTTCTTTCGCCACGCGCCGGAGATTAGTATAAGCGCTAATAGACGCGAAGCTCATCTATTTATTTATTACGAGATAAATTTTTAAGTATTCATGTCCTGCAAAGGTGTGGCGCTTCTACCAAGAATATTTAAATAAAGTTAAATTATCCTTAAATTATTGCTAATTTTCTGCAATTTTATAAACTAACAACTAAATCTTTGACAATGGCAATTAATAATACATCATCTAATGAGCGCTAGACGAAATGATGTTACGTGAATACAAAAATAATGAAATTAACTTCAGTGCATTCCTCATTTCGATTTGCTTGGCACTTTAGTTGCAAAACATTCTATCGGTGTATATAAATAAATAGCTGCGTCTACTAAAAATCGTCTCTGAGTTCTGATTTCCAAACTGCCATCCTTTGAGACCATTGTCATCCCTTGAGACCATTGTCAGAATTGAGACCTTCTACGGAGAATTTCTTTGGTTGGACAGCCTTCAATATAAAAGACAAAGAACGAGCAGGCCATGCACTTGGTTGAAGATGCATAGATAGATTTAAAAACTTAAATTTTTCTTTATTTCTAATACCATCTCTTAATCATTAATTTAGGAGATAATAAACATTATTATATTTAATTTAAAAACTAGTTCTTTTAAAACAGACCTTTTCGAAAGCTATACGCTTTCCAAATCAAAATGTTTGTTGCTGCGACTTATCTCACTTGTCTGAGAGTAACATAAGAACAAGCACACGAAATTCGTCGTGGCAAGAAGTACAGGATTGTGTCTGTCGTTGATAATAGTCTTGAGAAACATACAGGAGCAGTTACTGTTTCAGTATGCCCTCGTTACTGAGCAACATACTATTGGAGATATACAAGTAGTAGAATTACGCTACAGGGCTCAGAAAATCCTGTCCTAACAGAGCGTTGATACGTTTAGTGGCAGCAAAATAATAGCCGTTACATCTAAGTTTGCTTTAGGGGAAAATAGTCCTGTGAAAATCGGAAACTATAAGGCTGATTTTTGTTACTTGACTTCTAAATGAAAACTTCTACTCATTTTCGAAAAATGGAATTTAATTTATGAGGCTGAAATGCACCTTTTCTAGGACGAAAATTCCGAAGACTTCGATAGATTCAATACTGATTCAACTAATTTTAATAAACTTCCAGTCAGACGTTTTAAAAGAAAGCATGGTTATGCTAAATATTATTAGATTACTTCAAATCCTTACTGGGGGCAAAATGCAGTTAAATATCTAATATACACATTCCCACTAAAAAAATCCTTCTCAGACTCCTCCTAACAGAGAAAAATCGGAATATTTCACCCGTCCATAGATTTTAATATAGTTTTATCGGAATGAAAACATATTTGTACTTAAAAATAAGGTATGTCCTTGTTATCTCCAGTTACATTTTATACGTTTATCACATATATTTCAATGGATTTCACACTTAAAAACTACCCTAAAAGCCTTTACTTTAACTATTTTAATTTGTATTCTTGAAAAGTATGTTGATGATTTTCAGAGAAACTGGTTTTGGAATTACATTTTAATAGTTTGAATGAAGCATTTGAATAAAACACTTTCTACTATAATGACAATGAAATACTACTTTATTATTTACGAAACTACGAAAATTGTTTCTATTCTTTGTTTAGAGAGACTAATGAATTCCACTACATACAGAAAAATAAATCCATATTACAATTTTAGACACTATATGCAAAGAGGAAAGCACTAAAATATTTACATAACGTCATCATACAAGTTCTAAGAGTTTAAAGTTGTAAAAATGTTCCTTTTTATAAATTTTCGCATTAGTTTAATGTGTAGTGGTTTCACTAATTAAGCATAATGATAATTTATGCCCATTGAGGAATTACATCCTGATTTCATTTAACATTATTTAAAATCTTAAATCAGTTAAATCAGTAATGTCATAGAATATATACAATCGCTGAACACTAGACACTGAAATATTCAATGCTCATGTACAAACTTTTCTGCAGTGACTATCTATTATTCAAGAGTACTGCTTGCTTAATTACAAGGTTTGGATGCAATGCAGTGGCAACACGACGATATTTCTGAAAATACTTTATTACCGTAGGTACAAACACTTACGATTCATCAATATAATCGTCTACTATGTCTACTATCTTCTGCCAAATTACTGGAAGGCGTAATATGCAACTTTACTTTCGTTTGTAGCAGTTGTTCCACCACAGGTGACTGACACACTGCGGTATTACTATGGTTGATATTAATATTGAAAATATACATAAAAGCAACCAAACAAAATGCAAAAAGACAGAAAAATAGTAAAGAATGGAAGGAGCTTCTACAACCCCTCATATTAAAATCGAAAATAAATAGTGTAAAAGCTGTGTAGATTTATAAACACAGCCAAAATAAAATAATAAAATGCAAGAGAAAATTTAAAATCAAAGCAATTCCATCATACAAATTAAATTTAGTAAAACAGTAAAGGCAATACAAATAAGTTCCGTAGAGAATAAAATCAGTAAACAAGCAAAAAAATCAATAAAATATTCAAAGGAATAATACCATCACAAGAATCATACCATTAAACCATAGAAAAAATGTGAAACAGAAATTATCCATATATTTCCGTTTGGCATTATAGAGAACTTAGTCTTATACGCTTGCCAGCATATTTCCATCATACGTGGACAGCCTAAGAGCGGGTCGGGAGAACACAGGAACAAATCAAAAGGCTTCAGAATTGTGTCCAGCGGTCGTCACAGATTTCTTCAAGCTGCAATCTTTCTTGGCGGCTGCAGCAGAAAATCTGTCATCAATTTGCTGTTCGACAGCTGAAACGCATCCTTCGATTTGTGTGGCATCAGAAATTCTTTCTTTGATCGACAGCAGAAACTCCGTCTTGAATTTTCTTAACTTTATTTTCAGCCGAGTCTGTTCTACCTCCCACAGCTTCGAATTGTTTCCTGTTATGGCAGTAATTACTCTGTTCATTTCTTGTTGATCTGCTTCAATCGTGTCTTGGACCGATTTTATATCGTCCTTAACGGAGTTCATGGCCCGTTCCATCTTTCCTTCAGATGCGGAAAAGGCAGTCACTAGTCTCTTAGTGGCTACTGCCTCACTCTTGTAACATTCACTTCCTCATAACTCAGCCCGAATCCTGAGACAATCCTTTATACGTGTGTACAGTTTCGTAGTGGACTGAATGCACACAGATCTGATGAAGGATTGATAAAATTTTTTTTTAAAAGACACATTTTGCAGGTATGGAACTTTCCACAATGCACTCTTACACATCTTCTCAGTGTGACAGAGCACAGTCAGCAGTTTCCACTTCAAAGAATTAAGCAAGTTAAACAGAACTCTGTGCAAAGCGCAAATAAACAGCGAAACCCTCACGAAAATCTCTTTCTACCGCGAATTAAACTCTGAGTAAAATAGCTGAGAAATTGTCTCCTGTCTTACATAGTCTTTC
>KK121192.1:23006-50017 GCA_000611955.2 Stegodyphus mimosarum
GTTGTAGGCGGTCTACCTGTATATATTTTATTAGATAATTTAAGAAATTTCATAATATTATAAAGTATAAACATTTTTCTGTGTGTGTTTAGTTTCACCTAATTTACATTTACCAGAAGAATCAAAATATTCTATACATTTATACTTAGGATCTTACCATAACAAACTCAGTGAGTTTCTGGACCAGTAGATATATCTAAATGAATAATTTCACTTTCAAATTCTTTTATATTTTTAGGTAATAAGTCAGATGTAAAACCACCTCTAAATCCTTTTTAATATTTTCTTCCATCATTTTATCTGATATTTCCGTTCTGTTGTTTTCACTTTCTACTTTTCTTTTCTTTTTTTTTTTTTTTTTTTTTTATTTTTTTAGTACATCCAAATCCATTTCTGGTTTCATAAGACTGATATATTCCTTCTCCTAAAAGTTTTTAAATCCCGTAAGAGCCTAAACCGCTTGCAGCTCCCAGCTCTGATAATGTTAAAATAGTTATCGAAAAAGGTAGAAAACCCCCAAATATCTCTAGTTGTTGTGTCTTAAAATTATCCAAGATTTTGAAAAATTGTGGATTTTCTTTCGATTATGATTTTTTAATATTGAGTATGAGTTTTCTTCCTATCCAAATGTCCAGTTTTTTAATAATTGAAATATTTGTGCCAATTTTGGTTTTAAATATATTATAAGTTGGTTTAAAATTTCCGGTTTAATTTTATTTAAAATTTCTGTAAATCATGCTCCAACTTGTCTGGGCTCAGAACTCTCACCTGAAATTTTTCTCAACTGAGTTTCACTTATTTTAATTCCTTTTCATTTATTAATTTTATTAATTGGTGTTTTATTAAATTTACCATAATTTGGGATTTTAGATTTATCAGTTTGTAATGTTATTTCTTTTTCATTCTTAGTAGCTGATTTTAATTTCTTAATAACGAAAGTTTTTCACCTTAGAAATTGATCCCCGTACTGTTTTACATCCGCCTCAGTCATAGCTCCGTTTCTCAATAACATATTGTTGCGTTTTCACGGGTTCGTGGATTTGAGAGTATCCGATGAAAACACAATGCAGAACAATAAAAAGCACAATTTATTTACAAGAATCACTATTTACAGCACAGTTCCAAAATTGCCTTTAAAAGCGTCGAAAATCTACAATAAATACGCTGAAACAATCAGCAACACAGCTTCAGGCTGTAACTGTACAGGTAGCTTCACGGCAACACTAAACTTCTAATAAACACCGTGGAACAATCACCAATACACTGTCAAGCTATACTGTAAAGATAGCTTCACGGCAAAGCACTATCTCGATTGCTTTCCGTTCACAAAACTCTCGTGTAGCAGCTATTCTCACAACTAATCACACTGCTCGCAACACTTCACAATTTCGCAACTTACTTCGCAACTCCTCAACTAACTCGCAACTAACTTCACAATACTTCACAATCTATCAGGCACTGCTCGCAACTTGCAACAACTCCTCGCTCTCTGACACGCAAGGGTTTATATAGCTTTTCTTTAAGTTCGACACGTTTCGAGAAATATCTCGACAGGAAGTTATTCTAGAAGCTTGCCGATTGGACCATGGGATATCGCCGATTTGGTCGCCAAATGGGCGATAAAGTCGCCAATCTGGCAACCCCGCCATACACTATTTTATGGCAACCCTAGTGCTATGCCGGAAAGCTTACATACAGGCGCAACCGCCGAATTTTTTGTAACAATATTTAACGGTAAAATTATTTTATTACATAATTTCTTAAAGTCATAAGATTTCGTGTTGCACAAAGATACTTCATCAGTTAATTCTGATTAAATGTCCACTTCATCTGGACCTTACAAATCATTTTTTCTCCTGAGTTTCTTTCCATTGAAGAATATTATTTAATTGCTTTATGAATAATTTCAAATGATCAAAAATATGTTGATTGGCAATTTTTCTACCTTCGTGTTTTTATTTTAGAGCTTTATCTGTAATTCTTTCAATAGCACAGCCAGACGTTGCCAGTTTCTAGGCACTTTTTTTTTCCTTTTTTCTGCCTGTTTTATTGTATCTTTAAGTGTTTCCGAATTTTCAATCAAACTTCACGTAGGAATTTAAATCCTTTGTCCTTATTAAGTTCTTATATCAATTCCTTTCTCGATAAAAGGGTCAAGAATATCTGTTAATTTAAGCTTAGTTTTACTACTCGCTGTAGATGTTTTCTTGAAATAATTTTCCAAAACTATTCATTCCAATGCATCTCCTAATTCAGATAAAATTCTCGAAGAATTCATAGTAGGAAATGATGTATTTTGTATAGGTTCTTGAATATTTTTTATAACCTCTTTATTCGAATTTTTATATTCTTCCAATTCTGTGGTTACTGGTTTATGAAATTCCTGTAAATTTTTGAATACCTAATTTTTCCTTTAATCCATCATCATTCTTTCTTCTAATTTCAGCTTATAAATAAATAAGTTTAATAGTATTTTGCAGATTCGTTTTTTCTCGTAGCTTTCGCTCCTTCAGTTTTTAATCCATTTATATAAAAGTAATTTTAAAAATTTGATCACATTTAATCTACCAAGTTATGTAAGTAGATGAAGTTAGAGACTGAAAAAATAAAGATAATTACTATTATTAGTTATTAAAATCAATCTTTTTTTCAATTAATTCGTTCTTTAAAATACATTTATTCTGATTTGTAAATTAGAAGTGAATCAGCTTTCTTTCGCGCCATCTATAACCATTTTATAGAATCTTATTAATTTACCTGTCTAACTAATCAAAACAATGAATAATAATCATAATATTATATTTTATATACTTAGAATGTAATATTTTTTTTCATATTGTATCATAAATGTATATAATATGATATTATATCATATTGATCTTTTTTTACTGAATTCATAACTCAGTCTTTGCAACGGGCTGCAAGAGTCGGCGTTGCTAAAACCTGCCGGGAACTGAAGAAATTGAACCAATCAGAATAAGTCACACCGCAGACTGTTTTTAGCGACCAATGTTTTATGCCAACAATTAAAGGGTTTGTTTTGCACTGATTTTCCGCTCATGTGCATCTTTTTCTATCTTTGCTGATATTATCTTTTTCGTTTCGATTTGTAATAATTTTGTAACTTTTATTTTTATAAAAGTCAACGAAGTGAATATGAAAAATTCGGAGATTTCTCACATGAAGTTTGTAATAAAATTTTAAGCCCCCCAAAAATGTACTAGGGAATCACCTGTGTCTTTTTTTACAGTGTTGTATCTCAAAAATCGAAAATTATTCGCTGTATAGAACGTTCCGTTTCATTTTGTAGCACTGAAAATTACAGAGAGATTTATTTTCTGATCACCAAGTAATAAATGCACACGAAAACGTCTTTCTCTAGGTTTCCTGTGCAGAAAATATGTTGCTTTTTCTTTTTTCTTTTCTTTGATTTTATTTTAATGTTAAGTGCTGATATTTAGTGAGTCAAAACACGCAAGCTTATATCGTTTTAGGAGTTTCCTGTATACTAACAAATTATAAATTTACTTTTGTCCTTTTTCTAAAATGCATTGCCTTTTCTTGTGATGTTTGGTTTTGAAGAAATTAAATATATTGAATATACTGATAGCAAAAAAATCTCTTTTTACATCAGTACTTTTGAAAAGGTTAATACATTCATTTTTTAAAAATTTTATTTACTTAATGGCATATGGAATTCTCTCCCAATTTCAACATAGACGAAATGTACACAATACATTAGAGAAGTCTTCAAATTTTTATATTTGAATCTTAGTGTAATTAAAGTGCTGGATTTATATTTGACTTCCGCAATAATATTTTCTCACAGAAGACTTGTAAGGTTTTAGTTTAAACTAACAATGTTTTATGTTAATTTTCTCTTTCCTGTAAGTTCTTATTTCAACTTCCCGTTAGAATCACCGCGCGTTTGAGCTGTATGCTAATTTGAAGGGGAGCCAAGTCTTGTATTTAAGGATTGGCAAGGAACTTCTCGGTGTGAGAGAGCTTTTAGTCTCAGATCACTGCGGCTCTGTCCGACGTCCACCTGACCAGCTAGTATTTAAATTCTAACCCTTAGCGCTGTTACGCTATTACTTATTGGAATAATCTAAGTGCGTTAGTATTAGCTAAATCTTGCTGCGGACCATTGATCGTTTAGCATAGAGGCCAACCTCGCGTTCATAGCTCTGTGAGCAACGACTACTAAATTTCTATTTAACTTTATTTTAAATTATTTGATTGTTCAAGTTAGACCCAAGAGCGGTCATTATTTTCGTTTATTCCTCCCGAGTTGGGAAGTGGCTGTAAATAATAGTGGTTTAATAAAAGAGGATTTTAAATCCTTCTTACGTGCAGTTATTCTACCACTTAACCACAGTATTCTAGCACAGAACATAGCTGCATTCAGCTCCCTGTTCAAGATCAGGACTTTAACTACTTCACGAATATGTTAGCGAAAAGTATGCACAGAACACTCAGTCCTGACCAACTAAGTGCAATACGTTTACAAACATGACATTTGTGTGAAAGCTCAATGCATGTAACAAATAGACTTTTATAAAATATCAGTAAATTAATTTTAGGAATGTAAAATATGAAAACTTTCTTTATAATGTATTATATACGCTAAACGGGCTAAACGGGCTTTCAGCTCGGTGAACGCTTCAATAAGATTTTCTTTGACTCGTAATAAATTTGAGATTTAAAGACAATCTGAAACCGGGAGAACTTTTATAAGAATATAAAATCTTTTCAAAAACTTCTTAAATCCTTCTAAAGATCAACTGAGGTGAGAGAAAAAGTAGTGTGTGTTAACTTCTGGCACCAATTGTGCATATAATTAAACTTATTCGATATTGGATGTAATTTTTGTGAGATTTTTAATTTCAATTTTTATTCATGCACAAATATTTGTATTTTCTAGTTTTGTAAAAATTGAAACCTTTAATTATAATTTGTTGTTTTGGCTTTATAAAATAAAGTGAGAACTCTTTGTTAATATTTTCACAGCTCATGGTTGGATATTTTAATCCAAATTTTATATACTTTGATATATTACAATTTAATACAGATTGGCAAAAACATCAGATTATCTTGCATATGTGAATATCTTTCATAAATTTCTTAAAATCTGTCCATTTTGAGATTTTTAATGCTGTATTTTAAAATATTTTTTTTTTGCACATGGCAGCAGAATCACAAAATATAAACTCCAGTTAGAATATTTCAGTTCTTTGTTTATATGAAGTATATAAATAAGTTGTTTTTATATATTTAACATTTCATCAAAAATTTATTAGCACATTAATTATCACATTAGTCCCTAAGATCCAGCAAAATTAAACCAAGCAAATTCAATAAATTTAAAGAATATGAATCAAATATTTCATAAACCAAAAGACAATGGAACAGATAATCATTTCAATATGGTTTTCAGATTTATTGGTTTCATATCACAGAACATTTGTGTAAAAAATAAAAAATATAATCAAATAAACTCACAAAGCGAATATAAATATTCGTATTCATAGGACAGTTTCTACGACCCAACTCACGCGCAAAACCAATGAACGCAAATGATATTCTAACGACGCCAAATTTGGCTAAGATGGCGGCCATTGGCATTTCTTTTATCTGTTATGTGCAAAACTATTTCGATTAGCACGTTAAATATCGCGAAAACGTAGCATTGTTGTAAACCATTGTAAAACACTAAATCAATGTTAATTATGTAACTAAACGCATACTAAGCCTCAGATACCCAACCGTTTGTCATAAAGCAATTTTTCACTCTTATACAACATTCCATGGGCCCTTTGTTAAATTTGTTTCGAAATTAAAATCTCATGTTCTTTTAGATTGCTTATTATTTATTCTAGGAAAAACATCAATAGTGATGTTAATTCATTTAATCTATGAGGTATTTCTCCCGCCTTCCTCGCAGGACTTCGTGATGTAGTGGTCAGCACGCTCGACGCGTAACCGAGAGGTCCGTGGTTCGATTCCCGGCGAAGGCGTTACTCAGTTTTCATCTCTCTTGCGTCTAAATAACCTAAAGACTCTACAAATCTACTTGTAGAATAAGAATTATAAAGAGAGTGCTTTATTTACAGTTATTCTGAGATTACACATAATTATTCCATATGAAAAAAAGTAATTGCCATATCAGTTTTTATATGAAAGAATAACATGATGATACATCATGTAATGGAAACTTTATTCAAAGCTTCTGCCACAGAGTAAAGTACAAAAACCTTCTATAAAATAGACAAAGAGTTTTCAGACTGATAAAAATTATTATCATCTTCCATAATTTAATATTCATCAGCAGCCGAGTAGATAAAACTACGGAGTACTGGTAGTTTGAACTCTAGTGGACAGGTTAGCTGCATGGAATTTTTCTCGTGTGTCGTATGAACAGGAGCCATTTTCTTTCAAATACACTTCAGGAAAATTTTTCTTTTTCTCAAGAAAATACTGTTCCCATATTTTGCAAATAATCATTTAAGCAGATAAGAAAACCTTCTCATTCACTACTTCGGTATAGAAAGCAAGCAAAATAGTTCTACAATCTTTTGTCAGTGGAAATAGTTTCACAGATATTATGGTTTAAGAATACAAAAAATTCATTTACTGAAAAACAATAAATTTAAGTTTTCATGTTTACGTCTGTACTGAAAAAATATAGAATTGTGAAAACTCATTTTAATTCCACAATCAGATATGACAGCGAATTCTAAGAAAGCAGGCAGTAGATGTGTAGAATACAGAATAAAATTTGTTACGCCTTACAGAATGAAAATTATAGGAATACAATCGTGGTAGCTGTTATCGGAATATTTTATTGATTCAGAAAAAGCAAATGCATGCAATCTCAAGAAAACTTATAGAATTTTTGCCTGGGTTTATTGCATGGCATCTGAAATCATAACCATTTAGAGCAGCATAAGCAAACGAAGTTAAAATTGCAGATTAAAGACTGTGTGATTTTCTAATATGAAATTATAAACTATGAAGACGAGTAGGTCATATTATTCAGAAAAGTTTTTACAATAAAAAAAGTGATGTACAAAGCAACACCTACACTGTAATATAGAGTGTAAAAGGTTTAACAGGTGTGTTATTAATAAAAATTACTTAATTATGTGAATGTTGAATATTTTCAAGAAAAACTACACCTTTATTTTCATGTAACACATTGAAATAAAATGGAATTATTATTTAGACAGAGAGAATACTAAACTAAACTCAGTGGCGCAACAGCTCTAATGGGCCACGGCCTGCACTGTCTTTTTTCTGCTTTCTTGACCTTTTGGGCTCTGGAGTGTATCAGTATATGCCCTGGGCGAGTAGTCAGCTTGTCGCAGGACCCCCCGGATATAGACAGAGAATAATGCATAAAACACGTTTCACGTTAATTTCTCGATTTTGCTCTTTTGAGAGTTAATGAGTTAACTAGAATTTCATAAGCTATTCCCCGTCAACATTTGAATATAAAAATTCTCTGAACAATCATTGCATTTTCTATACTTAAGTAGTAGTTTTTGTTAATATAGTTTTGCCTACGAAAAAATGCACACAAAAGAGGACACAGTCTTGAAATATTTTTCGTTATTGAATTTCCGCATGTAGACAGGTCATGAAATAATAAGTATCCAGATATCACCAAGCGTTTTCAAATATACAAAGAGCAAAGAAATTTTACAATATAGTAATTTTTATCAATAGGGTATGAGAAAATCAAAATGTAATTCGGTATCGATAGAGCAAATTCAATAGGATATAAAGCTGTTGTATTTTCAGATTTAAGTTATTCACAATGAATATTGTACGTTCTTGATATATCGCCCGATAGCAAATTAAATATTAAATGATATCAGTGTAAGACAAAAAAAATTTAAAATCTGAAATATTTCAGATTTTAAATTACGTCCGAAGGGGCGTTTTTTTAGCGTTTTGTGTGTTACCTTTATTTATTATACATCATGTTCCCCGCACTTAAATTGCAAAATTGAGTTCAACAGCAATATCGCAAGATAATTTTAAAATGAGCATATCTTTAGATACACAGTTTCGCGCACTTTAGATAAAAAGTTTTTTTTTTTCCGTAGAGTGTTCCCATTGCTCGCTTTTAAATCGTTTGAGTTTGCTCATCAAAAATTCGTTAAAGTTTTACAAAATATGAAATAGATAATAAAACAAATTCCAAATTTGGGCTTCCAGATGCGCATATTCGGGTGGAAACGTACAGTATTCAAAACTGGATGACTTTGCTTTATCACATTTAGAGAAATATACATACATTTATCCAGATTCTTCGGTATTTAATTTCTTTAGGTATAATACAAGACGGTAACATTTGGTCGCAACAATTTGAAAAGTGATACAGCCGTTTATAGTGATTTAAACAATAGTCCTTCAGGGTCAAAGCCCCTTTGAGCTAACAATAACCATAACAAAAGGAACTACTACCAAAGACGTAGGAAGAGTTTTTAACAAGCACTCTCTCATATACCAGTCTTGCACAAAAATTGTGTTTGTTTGTGTTGGCAACGGCCCTTTCCGATTGGTTCGAATTTTTGAATTCCGGGCGAGGTTCGATTTTTGAGTCCTCCGCAGCCAAAGATTAGCTGCTCATTTAGACGCTGCTTTTAGTCGGCCATCAGCTTTCCTACTAGCGTGACCATTTGCATAAGAAAAACGGAAGTTTATCCCGGTAAGTTTAATTTTCTTTCATATTATTATGCATACTTCTTTGTAAAAAGTAATCTTGCTTTCAAATATGTTCCATTAAGTTTTTTTTTTTTAATTCTTTTAATAAAACCGACTAGCAGGCAGAGGTTTGTGAATTATTCTGGCTCTGATATAAACAAAAATTAGTTTCTTTAGAGTAAAACAATGACCGTAGCAAAAAAAAAAATTCTTTGAAGTTAACTTATTGTTAAAGTTCGCTTGTAAGCATTCTTTAATACCACTTATTTTTTCTTCTGTTATTTAGAATCTTTCAATGCTAATATATTTTACGTAACTAAATGAACTTACTCTAAAGTTAAAAATGTAGACTGCCATTTGGATTAACCTTTATGTTCAGTTAGTTAGCCATGGATGCCATCCTTTGTTTGTGGCCACGTGGTCGTACCGTTTAACCGGGAGTTGGCTGCCTGTTAAAGCAGTGTTTTTTTTTTACTATCTAATATGATGTTTTTACGTACTTTTGCTTCTTGTATAAGGTTTTAGACCTTTATTTTTGCGTATTTACTCATATGTCAGGAATTTCGTATGGCCGATGCTATTCGCACCAGCGGTGCCATTAGCCTCTTCAGGCTATTCGCACCAACATTACCTATACCTGCACATTGGGTTGTCAGTTCCAAATCCGTCATTTGAACTCAATCGAAAAGAAAGAATCCTAAGGGCGCAAAGTGCCCACATCTCTTTTATTTATGTATGTATAAAAAAGGGCTGATTTTTATATTCGCAATGTTTATCGTTTTCCTGAAAGGTTGGAATACTTTATATGACTAGTTTGGGGGGCTAAGATCTTGTTTACATTTTTTGTACTTCTTATTATACATTTAGATTCAAAGATGCGTTTTGCACAATCAATATTTTAACTTATTCCTCTCTGAAATTTTTCGTCTAAGAAAAGATAATAAAAATTAGACCGAGTATTCCTGCGTAGAAAATTTAGACGTGAAATAAGTTAAAAGCGATAAAATCAACTATTAAATGAACAGTTAATCATATAATATTGGTTATCAACAATTTTGCATGCTTGTTTAATTTTTCTATGGAAATACTCTTCATTTTCAAAATACAAAAAATTTTTCAAAGAATTTTGAACTTTGTACTAATATTTCAAAGAACTTTGAACTTTGTTTGTACTAACATTTCAAAGAACTTTGATATATTAGTACAAACACATTAATAAATTAAATTTAAATAAATAATAGGATGTAATTTAAAAGGCAAAAATAATTTAATATAAGAGATTTAGTTTGAAAAATTTGCACACACAAATGAATTATCAGATTTTATAAGGTTTTATTTCATAAATAACTTTTATTTTGAAATATGATATTTGAACCTATAAATATGTGTGGACACTGAAAAATTGATGGATATATAAGAACATTATAATTTTCAATAAGTTTTCCTATTGAATAATAAATTTTCACAGTTCTATGCTATAAGACTAGGGTAAGTTTGCATAAAAATTCCTCTGTTAAATGAAAGAATTTAAATAATTTCTGCAACTTTTTTTGGCAATACATTAAAGATTTTTTAACTAATTACACGTTCTCACTTGCTATTAGAACAGTTATTAAATCCATATTTCCTCACGGACTGGAGGAAACGGCGTTTGCCAGAGTCCTCATCTCCTTTCTTCTTGCTTAAAAGAAAGATTGCTACAAATCCATATTTGATTTTATCTTTTCCTGAACATTATCATGTATATAGATTGAACTCGTCTTTGTAACTGATAATTACTACTTGCAAATTATTCTCTTACATATTCACTATACATATTTTTTTGAATATTTATTAATGATACCATGCGTGTTGTACTTCATTAGCTAATTATTTTATTTTTCATAGATTATACTACTTTATTTTAAGGTATAATGCTACCTATTTGATTGCATTTCATTATATTTTCGAATCTAGCAGCACTATCTATGTGTTATTGTATCGTGTTATAGTATATTGTGATCTAGCATATTTACTGTCACATATTTCTTTATTGCTACAGTGTATATATTATTACTACACTGTATTTATGTTATTGTTGTATCATAATTATATTATTGACTAGCTGACCTGTGCGATTGATATAAATAATGTGTAATCATTATGATTTAAATTAGTTATGCATAGTTAAAACAATATGTAATAATTAAATGTCAAATATTTGTAAAATCATTCTATGTAGCACATTTGTTAAACATAAACAGTTAATCAGTTTTATGTCAATAGTTTGCGTTATAAATTAGTGCTTAGAAAATTTGACTGTTATTTATTACTCTAAAAGAAATTTGAACTTTCTTTGAATGTCAACGTTCCCATTAACACGCATTATTTTTAAATAATTAAATTAAAAATATGAAATAGAACTCAGACAATACATTCTACAAATTAAATCATTTTTAATTAAGCAATAAAAAGATTTGAAATAAACATAATTTGTAACAAATGATGGGTATCTACAGTTTGGACAAAACCAATATTCGACTGGTGGATAAATTACAATATTTTTACAGTCTAGTTATAACAATTCAGACACAAATCAGACTGAATACAATTATCTAAATCTTCTAAACAGTCACAGCACACCCCATGCAAACGATTACATTTTTTAATTGCTCAATTATCAGGAA
Organism: Stegodyphus mimosarum; assembly: GCA_000611955.2. Lineage (NCBI taxonomy): Eukaryota > Metazoa > Arthropoda > Arachnida > Araneae > Eresidae > Stegodyphus > Stegodyphus mimosarum. The sequence continues at coordinate 34,385 of KK121192.1, forward strand.
AGCATCTGGTTGAAAACAATTTCGAATAGATTCAATGTTTACTATTTTATCTCTCATACTTTGCATAGGTACAATTTGTGGAGTTATAGATACTTCACTCTCTTCGATTAATTTGTCAGGAGCTGCTCGTTTGGCAACTTTTGAATCCACAAAATTTAGTTCAATCTCATTTAATAATAAATGAGAATAATTTAAATCAATCTCAAGTTTTTACTCATCCGTTTTGTTTTTAAATGTATTATCTCGCACATGCACAATTTAAGGTTTCTTTTTTATCTGCCATCGGTTCAAACCAATAACAGTTTGAGTAACAATAACTAAAATTTAATTAACAAAGAAATGTCATATAAGGAAGATAAGCAGAAACTTGTAAGATCATTGAATCAAAACATCTGTGCGCATGCACCTGCTTTACTTCAAATCGGCGTAAAATGCTTGCACCTGGACTGATTATGCGCATACTGCGAATTTGGTATAGGGAAGGAAAAGAAACTGGGCGTTGGTTGAAGCATCATAATATACAGTCTCCGTCCTTTCTTTTCGCATGAATTTTTAATCTCCAAAAATAATAATGACTTCATTTTACATTTTCCTTAGTGTTATTGTGTTTAATACTCACTATTACGTCTCGTTTTTCTTCATTCAAATGTTACACAGTGTTTATTTTCTTCAAAGTAACCAGTCTGCAACCAGAATTACTAGCAAATCATAATCACCAACACACTTTTCGCATGACTTGTCCTTTTTTTTGTCCCTCTTTGTAATTATTATTATTATTATCATCAACCTTATTTATGTAATTTCAATAGACTAGCATGAAATAAAAAGTATTACTAATTCTCTGAGACGACTAAATAGTTTTATATATTCTCAAAGTCATCAACGTTAGCAAACCATTGCTTTGTGTAATAATCAAAGTTTGAATGATTCTTGAAAGATAAAATGTATAATGTTCTAGTTTTTTTTACAATGCTAGTCTAAAGGATTTGAATATTATAGAAGATTCTTGACATTGCCAAATTTATTATGAAAAAGGCAGTTGTTTCAAAATAAAATGCTTTAAGGTATCAACAAGTAACAACAGTCGCGTCGACGGATGTCTGGGGATGTGATAGCATCCCCCCAAAAATAGATGGAATGTACAAGATACGGATATTTATAAACAAGTACAGACAAGGTTATCTGATGCTGGATATTTCAGAAATATCATTGAAATTAAAACTAAAGTTAAGGCGTTCAGACGCGCATATCGGCTTCAACGCGACAAGGGGCTCGGTACCTTTTGAATGATTTTTTTTTATTTAAGAACTTTCATCTACTTTTTTAAGAGTTTTTTGCAGGACAAAATTATATTATTTTTTAACAAAGAAATAATTTTTTAATTAATTGAATAAATTTTTAATAAAAATTTAACAATTAAAATATCTTTCTTCTCCTAAAATTTTCAGTGTTCCCCTCAGATTTTTTTTATTGTATTTATTATTCTTAATAACTTCAAGGATTGATTTTGCAATTAATGCATTAGTTTCTGAGAAAAATGAGTAAAAACACATTTTCATGTAAAATCTTTAATACAAATATGATCTCCGTCACATTTTCAATTCAAATAATTTTTCTTTTCAGCATTTTGCAAAACACATCCTTGTTTCTATAAAGTATATAATTTTAAATAAGCAATAAAAATATCAAATAATTTAGTCCATACCTGTATATGTCTTAGGACTTAAAGGATTTATAGAAAAAATTAAAACTGACAAAACGCAGTTTAAAGAATACAAACTGTCTAAATAGTCATTAAATCATTTCAAACTTCGTAAAAATTTTATTACTGAATTTCAGTACATAAATATATGTAAATGAAACCTAGTGCTATTTATGCATTTGTTTAATATAAATATAAATTACAAGCCTTTAATTAAAACCTTATTTGGCCAGAAAGATTGCAAAAAAATCATAAAACGCAAGTAGAATTTTTCTTTATCTGCTTTTGTTTTGTGAAACATGTTCAAAACAATTTTAATACATGAATTAATTGTAATAATATAGTTGCATGCGTACAGGTTTGTAATAGATTGATAATAGTTCGTAAATGATTGTTATTGCACAGGGTAGATAATAGTTTCATTAAATTTATTTTATCAACCTAAACACTTCAAAGTTCTGGAATTTCCCACAGAAATACTCGTACAAGTGTTTAGAATATCACAAAGTATGCTCAGTAGTTACGCTTCAAATTACTAAGAACGTTAAACACAACGCAGTGAAAAGCGCATATTAAGAAAAAGCTAACTCGGAAATACCTCCGATCTCACACTGAACTAACACCTCGAAAACAATAACAAATTATATAGTGTAAATAATATCATGAAAATAGTGTGTTGTAAAAAATCATCCATTTAATTTATGAATTTCATTTATAATTTTTATAAATGCGAAAAGTTTGTTTTATAACCTGTAAAAATTTGGGAAGTTTGTAACCCATATATTTTTAGATATGAAATTTTAAAATTAATAGTTGTCAAAAAGTCTAAACATACGAGCGATTTTTAAAAATTCGCCCAAAACAAAACAAAACAACGAAAATAAATTACGTTAAAATTTTTACTTAATTTTTTTCCCACTGTGTCTTATGGTACAAAGAGTAATGTTCTGATATTCTCAGTTTAATTAACGCAAATATTTAAAAAAAATCGTTTCAACTTTAAAGAAGAAACCTCTAAAAACCTCTAAAAATCAAAATCGTGACTCAAAAGCAAAAACATCCAAAAGCAGTATGTGTGCAAAGTTTGGATTCGATTCTTATCGAGAAACAATTTAAAAATCGATACCATCTTTTAATCATAGTGACAAGCACCAAGAGTGAGCTAAAGCCTATAAAAAAGGCCTATAAAATAATAAAAATTATAATGCACGAATTTTTCAGGAACCATTACGAACGTTCCGGTACCAATTGCGAAAGTACCGATTACGAACAACACTAAACAACGTTAAAAATGTGTAAACAGTAGTAGAAATCAAACAATTCTCACATTGGCGTATGTGTAAAGAGAAGGAAGACAGCGGTCTTCTGAACAAGTCCTAAATATAAAACTTCGTCCTGTCTACTTTTTCTTCTCTTGCTAACGGCAGCTGTGCGAAGGAGCGTTGCATGTGAACGGGGATTTAAAGGAAAGTTGAGTTTCAAAGGGATATTACACCAAGGGAAAACCATGCAAAATCGCATGCAGCTGGCCCTGCTGGCATGATTGATTACAGGTTGAACTACCAGAGTCCAACAATTTTACCTCTTACCATTGCTGGGCCTCAAAATGATCAAACATTGTTTCTGTGCACTCAATTCAGACATCATGTGTCAGCAAAACCAGTTAAATATTAAAAGATTATGCAAGAAAATTTGAAGAGTAAAAATGTAGAGCTTTAAACGTTCACAAATTTGAGTTAAAATTGCCCTAATTTTTACTGTTTTTATAGGTGCATTCAGTTTTAAGTGACATACCATAGTTTAATTTTTATAGTTTCATATTAACAAACTGCTATTAAAAAAATTTCATATATAGAAGTTTAAACAGTAATGTAAGTAGCTTTATATAAAGATGTGGATATATTGCTCTATATGAATTGATTTGCTATATTACTTGACAAATTGGATATACTGAGTTTTATATAGTGCAAGTGCCAAAGCAAATATTAATATGACCTTCTGAACTTTAGAAGAACTTATTTATCAAATATTTCTTAAGAGAAGATGTTTATTACTCCAGAAAAGTGTTTAGGATATATTCCATATAGATGCACCATTTTGCCAACAAATTTGTTTAAGCCAAAATTCGAATTTTAAATTAGAAATATTCGATATAAGATTTAAGTAAAGACAAACTTAAAAAGATCATTAAAATCTAATTACCCAGTTTCTACAATTTTTATTTAATTGTTAATTTATAAATGTTACTATTTAGAAAGTTAATTTTATTCTTCTCTATGAAATGAAAATTATCACTATCAGAAATATTAAAACAAACATGATTCAGTCTAAAGACGAGCATTAAAAAATAGAGAATTTCTATAGTATATGCAAGCAAAAAATATTTTTTAAAAAAAGTAGGCACTTAAAGGCACCATAAAATTAAATAAATACATTTCCTAATAAAAAAAAGAGAGAGAGAAATTTTATGTGAAAGATTGTTAGTTTAGACAGACTTGAAATTGCAGTAAACATCTCGAATTTACGGGGCACATGCAATCACAGCGCCATCTAGCGGAATGTCACAATTTGATTACCGAAAATAGCACTGATAATTCCACTATATCTTCTAGCACACTTTAGAGGTATCATCCCCTTTTGACATTAATTGCCAAATATGCGTTTAATTCTACAAAATTCGAGTTTTTTCTTTGGTAGTTTTAGTTTTTTTCACACTTGAAGAGGAATTATTTTCCTCATAAAAGAAGAAAACTAACTATGATATTTTGTAAAAGTTTTTTTAAAACTGGTTAAATATTGAGTATTAAATATTGAGTTTCTGTTGGAAACATAATTTGATTGTTCTATAAAATGGTACACATTTTCCCACTATTTATATTTAATTATATTACCCAATTTATTTATGGCTTTCTTGCACATAAAATATAAACGGAAATATCAGTTTAAATAAAAGAAACTAAGGGGAAAATAAACTTATGTGTAAATTTATGCACTAGTACATATTAACACCAGCAGCCTGTGTAACCTGAAATACGAAGCTCAATGACTATCTACTTCATTTTTTATCAGCACTAAAGTGAACGTTGATTTTATGTATATATAATTATACTATTCATTAACTGATTATGAATAATCAAGGTTGCTGCATAATAATAGCTGAGCAACTGATTATGCATAGTAAAAAAAGGACTTGCCGCCCAGTGCAAACTGCACGGCTTCTAAATCCTGCTTCCAATTCCTATATTAATTATAAACATTTTGCTGCCTTGTGCGGCCACAATAGTTGCAACAGCCCAGGCTGTGCATAAACAAAGTAAAACTGAATTATGACTTGCCAATATAAGTTGTTTATAAGTCTTACAGAAAATAATTTGAAGATAGATTAAAATCTAATGAATTTAAAATTTTTATTGCACGTATTTCGTTATTTTGTATGCTGTACAATATGTACTAATATTCAATTACTATAGTTCTATAACAACCATATGTAGAAATTGCAGGATTCGAAGTCCATTGGCCGTATCTGCGAATTTTTTGTCCCTATTAAATATGTGAAACCAATAATCATACAAATTATTTAAAATTGAAGCACATACCCTTGATTTTTATATCAAAAACAAAACTTAAGCAGTATTTTAAACTCATGGTATATATTATTATGTGAAAATTACAAATTTCGTAGCTTTAAAGCATATAACTTCGAATGTCTGGCTGCTTATCAGATTTTTGCCATAGTTTTAAATATTCACTGAGCATCAAATGAAGCTTCATAACACCTTGCATGGATAAACATTTCTTGGCATATCATATGAAAGTCTGTAATTTTTCATCAAAAATGTCCATGTAACTCTCTTGCTCTTTGTAGCGTGTGCATTTTCTTGCTCTTCCTTCTCCTGATCATTAAAGAACTTGAACTATCACAGAATAATTACACACGCACTACAGAGCAATTATAGAACCTGAACAGTGGAATTTTATACTTGAACAAAATATTATGTCTAACTATAAAATTAAAGATAAATTACTAGCACAAAAAACGAAGCATCTTAAACAACTTACATTGAAATAAGTACCTGATAAAGGAAACAAATTTGAGTTTTTTTTAATTAAAAAAATTATGTGTTAATTTTTGATTCCCTTAAAGTTATAAATGATTCATTATTTTATAACGAATTTTTCATATTTTTAATTTTATAATATCTACATGTCGTCTTACTCGATGTAAACTGATGATTTAAATTCGAAATTGCCAAAGTTCCAAGAAGTCTGGATCTCGAATTTTGCATACCTCATTTGTTCAGTGGGTAGTTACTTTTATTAGTTCTTGGAACACTTACCTTTTTGTTGTCTACGGTACAACGAAACTCCACTGTAACAAATTTAAAGGGATAAGGAGTTTGGTTCAATATGTCAGATGGTTTCCAGTATCGATCCCATACGAAAAATAAAATTATCTCACAAAAAACTGTAATAATTGACTGATAAATCGCACCCTCCTCCCCCCGAAAAAAAATGAAACTGCTTATCATTATGAAATGTACCAAAAGGAGTAAATAATAACTTTGATTTTCATTGTATGAAAAGTTAAATGCAATTATTATTATGTGAAGTTATCAAATTTGATTTTCTTTCTTTTTTCAATTTTACCATATGTTTCGCTCAACAGTCTAGCACAAAAGAGTTGGTTATTTTGTCATGTGTATATGTATATTGCTGTGCGTTTTTATAGATATGAATGTTTGTTGTGTGGAGTTTCTTCTATGGACTTTAGTTACAGAATCATTTGTGCTTTTATGTCGAAAATATTCTTTTGGGTAATACAAAAACTTACTTAAGTATGTTTTCTTACTCTTTTTATAGTGCGTTTCTTCAAGAACGAAATATGAATAATACTCATGTTCATAAATCTTTGACTAAAGTCTTGGGTGTCAGCTCCCCTATTAGTTTAGACATGCCTACAGCTGAAGACCTCCAGAAGACCAAAGAATTAGAAGAGGTACTGAAGCAGTACGACCTTTTCGAATCACGTGAAGAATTTGCTTGCAGGTAATGTATAATGGAGTTTATTCAAACTTATGCGCCTGATATCAAGAACATAATTAAGTTTTCCTTAGTTTTCATAATTTTATCTAGAAATAATTTTATTTGAAAATTTTTTATAGATTGGAAGTTTTGAGTAAACTGAACAACTTGGTGAAAGAATGGATCCAAGCCACGAGTTTAAAAAAAGTATGTAAAGCAATTTTAAGAATTCCTTTTATTATTTCTAGAAGGGAATATTGTAATAATGTAATGTTAATTTATTTTCAGGATATTCCTCCAGATATAGCCAAAACAGTCAATGGAAAATTATACACGTTTGGCTCTTACAGATTAGGTGTTCATACAAAAGGTATATATTTAAATTTTCATTCTTTAAAGTGAAAAAGTAAAAGCTTAAAACGCACCATAATTATGATTTTAATACAGGTGTCCTTTGATATGTGAGAGTTTAAACTTCTGCACATTTTGAAAACAGGAGATCAGACTGGAAAATGTATTTTGTTGTTTATAATACAGTTATTTTTTGCTGTAATTTTTATTTATATATTGATTATATTTAAGTAGTAAATGTGGTCATTACGAGTGTTTTGCTAACTATAACATGTTAACATTTGCTTGTGTGAGTTAATTGCTGTGGAACTTAACTTATCAAAGGAAAAGTATAAACTCATTAGGAATTTCAGGATTGTTTTTCTAATGGCTAGTATAAGTATTCCACGTTCAATTTTGAATGCAAGCAAACAAAATTTATATTTCTATAGAATTCAATATGGTAAATGTATCAGCTGCTTTTTCATACATGTGTATAAAAATAAATATCTTAACGCAAATACATTGTATCATATCATATTTTGATAAATATATTTGTCATATATTTGAGATTATTTAGTATTTTCTATGCCTGCACAGGGTAAAGGTAACGGACCTCTTTTGAAGGGCGTTTTTTAAAATGTTCGCTATATTTTTGAATTTATGCGATTTTTTAATGAGTTGTACTCAAATATAATTACTGCAAAAGTGATAACAAATCATTATTTAGAGAAATTTATGCAAAAAACTGAAAATTTTAGGTCAGAATTAATAAAAACATCAACCATCACTGACAAGAAAATATTGATGATAAAAATTTATGTTTGACTTTATTTTATATATACTACCTAGAAGCATACATTCAGCTACAATAATTTGAAAATATTGATTCACTAGCAATATATGGCCAAATGTGTCAGTCAACACTAAAAAAAATTTTAAATACGCATGCTATTGAAGGAAAAATGCTGTAATTTAAATTCCATGGCTTTACGTTTTTAATTTTTGTCTATATTATGTATAATAATGTATAAAACATGTGTGCAAAATTTCAAATGATTCTTTGATGAACTTTTGGAGTTATCATAGTTCTCAAGAACATAAATCATAAAAAAAGGATTAATCAAAAATCACATTTAAAGTTTTCAGATTACTGTTGCATGACAATATACATAAATACTCATTAAAAGTGCTCCTGCCTCATACATCGGCCCTTCAATTTTTTTCAAAACAATCATTTTTTTTTCCGAAGGGCTTTTAGTTTTTTCCTATGAATTTTGGTGAAGCTTGATGAATGCTTTCGAGAATCGTTAATTTCTTGTTACATCTAAATCCTTATACCCTTGGACTGTAGAATATCCAGAAGTCATTCTAAAGGCCCGTTTCCACTACTGTATATACGTTGCGGTGCGTAATCATTTCTCCAGTCAGCGAGCGAATTCATTTTGATTGACATCTGATGTCCGTCGACGGAGGACGAAACGGATAATGTTCAACAATGTTCAATTTCCATGCGTACGTCTGCGGAAGCGCTGGTGTCACGGGGTAAAAAAGGAGCAATCAGGTGTTGGCACCAAAAATTAATGGCGGCAGAAGTAGCGATGAACGCTGGCTCAGGGAAAGAATGTTTTGCTAAAAAATACTTATTTCTGAATTAACATTATTGCGAGAAATCTGCGTGCTGAAAACGACAGCAATCAGCTGAATTTAGTTAAAAACACGATAAGAAAAATAACATAACTGCAACTACAGTACTAGTTCGTCGAGAGCAGTGATTACTGTCAAGGAAATCAGCCGCAAAAAATATAATACCAAGTTCATGAAATAGGAAAATTTGTCTTGAAAATTATTTTCTAGTTCTGATATACATTTACATTTTATGATAATGAACGTCTGACTATACCAAACTGCTATAGCAAATCAGATATGGCATGAAAACATTTGTTACTTTTTTCTTGTGAAACAGGTAAAAACTAAAAACGTTAATTATACGTTAAATTTAGTGGCCTTTTAAATATTCCACTGAATTAAAGATTACATTAAAGTTGTCTTTCTCTATTTACAAATATATCTTTTTGGCTAGCATATATTTGTAAGCACATGGAATATATTTTTAGCAGTCCATTTAACTTCAATCGGAACGCCGCTTTAAAAAAAAATGTTTTTTGTAAGAAATGTCCTAGAAGCTGAAGAACAAACTCTAGTGAATTTTTTAGACGATAGCACACTGAAGTAGAACCAAAAAAGTTTAGTTTTATGAATTCATTTACTTGATAATGTGTACAAGCCTAAATTGTAAATTACTTTAGTGTGGTGACAGCGTAGTGGTAAAGCTGAGCGTCGAATCCCATACTCTTTTCTCTACCCTGTTTGCAACTTTCTCAGCTCCGTGTTCCAATTTGATCTATATTTGCGTTTTAAAATTTATTTCTGTTGTTATTTGCATGTAAAATAACGTTTTATTGATGCTCTTATTTACTTAAATTTTTCCCTCCAGAATTTATTTTGAAAGTTATAATATAAAAAAATTTAGAATATACTTTCTGTATATATATATATAAATATTTTTTTTGTTTCACTTTTATGTTAATGTGCATACTACATGTGAGGAGACTTTGGAATGTTTCCATCTCTAAACTTTCAATACTAATGAACATGCGAGAATATTAATGCCCTGAACATATTTAATAAAACTATTTTTAAAAAACTTACTATAATAATTGCTTTAAATTCAGTTCTCTCCAGCTGAAGCACAGGAATGAATTAATTAAATATTTCCATTTTATTTACCTTAGGTATGTATACATATATAAAGAGAAAAAAGGCTTATCTTTATAACTTCTTCCATAAAAAGCTATGAATTTTAAATTTAACAAATCAAAATAATATTTTATGGATTATGCATAAAATATAACTTGGCATAGCGCATTTTGAAACAAACGAAATTTCTAATAAATTATCCATCACAGAAGAAATTGATGCTAAAATTTTATATACTATCTGTTTTCTCCCCAAATTTGCGCATATTTTAAAAATATACAATCTCACATAGCATTCAGCGGCATACAAGCATAGCAAATTTTGTGTAAATATTGTGAACCTTTCTTTAGAGTTGCTCTGTATTTTTAAGGTTCCAGCTATTTTTAAATGTGTTTAACATTTTTATTTGTTTTGCAGTAACAGTACATTTTAGTTTTCATTATATATTATTTTGTTAACATTTAAGTCTTCTAGAAACGGAAAGAAATTTTTAAAAATTACTGCAGCGTCTATGCAGTTAGAGATGTTCATAATATGCATTATAACCTTACGTATCTAAAAATTGCTAACTTGCTTTACTTTCGTAGTTCGTTCATAAGCAGAACTAAAAATTTCCAATAACATCGTCCGAATCTCGTAAGTTAAATCAAAGACCTCTGGTGGCAATGAATGCAACGGACCACCGAACTTCCGTAAGCGTAAATCCAATGTAATAGTGTAAACGGTTATCCGTCTGCGTAATGGGTTTCTCCCAATACGCTACGCGTTGGTAACGCACTAATGGAAACAGGGCTTAAGTGACTCAAATATTTTAAGAAGATCAGAAAATCCATCATTAAATAGAATTACACTGATATTGGCACCAAACATTACAACAAATGTGTGTTTAGCTAATAAATTAGCACAGAAAATTTATACACAAAACAGAAATATCGAAAGCTCAATGTAAAGAAAACAATAAGTTTGTAACGTTGTTGCCCAAGAAAAAAGCGAAAATACATAATGAAAATACACTGCCAGATTTTCCAAACATATCAAATTGCTTAAAATTATCTATTTTATAAATAACATAGAAAAAAGGGGAAATTGCACCTTTAGGTTGCCCTTTAAACTTTAACTTCTGGTGTGTCGGGCAGTTACTTCCGGTTTATCGTACCTCAGAAAAACTGGTATATCTCTAGTTCTAATTAACATATCAAGAAAAGAAAAGCTGTTGCTGATAGCTAAGAATGTGGCCTTAAAAATATTAATTTTAAGAAAGTGAGTTTTTTAGTCGAAATTGGCCTTTTGAATGAGGTTGGTTACCTTAAAAAGAAGAGCTAGGTCATTCCTTTGTGTAATCACTTGCTAACACAATCCTCCTAGGAGAAGTTAACAGGAAGTAATCAGACGTCACTATATTGCACCCAAAGCTGCATGTAAGTAAAGCCTCGGCACTACCATACTATAACATGACGCCAAATTGCAGCGCTAATCCACTGCAGTGGTGGCGATGTAAACTAAATCTCTTCCCCTCCTCCTTTCCCCTGCAGTGACGTCATGGAGGTTGGAAGTAAGATGGCGAGGCCGCAATGAGTTTTGACACGATTGGATGTAAATATTTTGCAATTGCCTCGTAATTATATATATAAATGTATATATTTTCTATTTGTACAGTATTTCAGAGTCCTAAGTGTACGAAAAGAATACATTTTTAAGCGAAGTTAATTGTTATTAACACTAAAATTATGCATTATTTCTTCTCCACTTACTGAGCTTCTACCTAAAATACTTTCTCAAATATGACATGATATTTTTAGCTTCTGAGGCATCTTTTAAATGAAAAAAAATGAAGTCAATTTGTAATTAATGCTCAATTTGGTTCCTTTAAAATTAGCGCTCTTTTTATTTTAATAGTGAAATACATTAAATAGTACATAGATTTTAATACAGGTGTCCTTTGATATGTGAGAGTTTAAACTTCTGCACATTTTGAAAACAGGAGATCAGACTGGAAAATGTATTTTGTTGTTTATAATACAGTTATTTTTTGCTGTAATTTTTATTTATATATTGATTATATTTAAGTAGTAAATGTGGTCATTATGAGTGTTTTGCTAACTATAACATGTTAACATTTGCTTGTGTGAGTTAATTGCTGTGGAACTTAACTTATCAAAGGAAAAGTATAAACTCATTAGGAATTTCTGGATTGTTTTTCTAATGGCTAGTGCGTATTCCACGTTCAATTTTGAATGCAAGCAAACAAAATTTATATTTCTATAGAATTCAATATGGTAAATGTATCAGCTGCTTTTTCTTACATGTGTATAAAAATAAATATCTTAACGCAAATACATTGTATCATATCATATTTTGATAAATATATTTGTCATATATTTGAGATTATTTAGTATTTTCTATGCCTGCACAGGGTAAAGGTAACGGACCTCTTTTGAAGGGCGTTTTTTAAAATGTTCGCTATATTTTTGAATTTATGCGATTTTTTAATGAGTTGTACTCAAATATAATTACTGCAAAAGTGATAACAAATCATTATTTAGAGAAATTTATGCAAAAAACTGAAAATTTTAGGTCAGAATTAATAAAAACATCAACCATCACTGACAAGAAAATATTGATGATAAAAGTCTATGTTTGGCTTTATTTTATATATACTACCTAGAAGCATACATTCAATTACAATAATTTGAAAATATTGATTCACTAGCAATATATGGCCAAATGTGTCAGTCAACACTAAAAAAAATTTTTAAATACGCATGCTATTGAAGGAAAAATGCTGTAATTTAAATTCTATGGCTTTACGTTTTTAATTTTTGTCTATATTATGTATAATAATGTATAAAACATGTGTGCAAAATTTCAAATGATTCTATGATGAACTTTTGGAGTTATCATAGTTCTCAAGAACATAAATCATAAAAAAAGGATTAATCAAAAATCACATTTAAAGCTTTGAGATTACTGTTGCATGACAATATACATAAATACTCATTAAAAGTGCTCCTGCCTCATACATCGGCCCTTCAATTTTTTTCAAAACAATCATTTTTTTTTCCGAAGGGCTTTTAGTTTTTTCCTATGAATTTTGGTGAAGCTTGATGAATGCTTTCGAGAATCGTTAATTTCTTGTTACATCTAAATCCTTATACCCTTGGACTGTAGAATATCCAGAAGTCATTCTAAAGGCCCGTTTCCACTACTGTATATACGTTGCGGTGCGTAATCATTTCTCCAGTCAGCGAGCGAATTCATTTTGATTGACATCTGGTGTCCGTCGACGGAGGACGAAACGGATAATGTTCAACAATGTTCAATTTCCATGCGTACGTCTGCGGAAGCGCTGGTGTCACGGGGTAAAAAAGGAGCAATCAGGTGTTTGCACCAAAAATTAATGGCGGCAGAAGTAGCGATGAACGCTGGCTCAGGGAAAGAATGTTTTGCTAAAAAATACTTATTTCTGAATTAACATTATTGCGAGAAATCTGCGTACTGAAAACTACAGCAATCAGCTTAATTTAGTTAAAAAAAACGATAAGAAAAATACGATAACTGCAACTACAGTACTAGTTCGTCGAGACCAGTGATTACTGTCAAGGAAATCAGGCGCAAAAAATATAACACCAAGTTCATGAAATAGGAAAATTTGTCCTGAAAATTATTTTCTAGTTCTGAATACACATTTACCTTTAATGATAATGAACGTCTGACTATATCAAACTGCTATAGCAAATCAGATATGGCATGAAAAGATTTGTTAACATGAAATATATGGCATGAAAAGATTTGTTACTTTTTTTTTAAACATGTAAAAACTAAAAACGTTAATTATACATTAAATTTAGTAGCCTTTTAAATATTCCACTGAATTAAAGAGTACGTTAAAGTTATCTTTCTCTGTTTACAAATATACCTTTTTGGCTAGCATATATTTGTAAGCACATATATGCTAGCCAAAAATATAGGAATATATTTTTAGCAGTCCATTTAACTTCAATCGGAACGCCGCTCTAAAAAAATAATATTTTTTGTAAGAAATGTCCTAGAAGCTGAAGAACAAACTCTAGTGAATTTTTTAGACGATAGCACAGTGAAGTAGAACAAAAAAAAAGTTAGTTTTATGAATTCATTTACTTGATGATGCATATAAGCCAAAATTGCTAATTACTTTAGTGTTGTGATAGTGTAGTGGTAAAGCTGAGGGTCGAATCCCATACTCTTTTCTCTAACCTGTTTGCAACTTTCTCAGCTCCGTGTTCCTATTTGATCTATATTTGTGTTTGAAAATTTATTTCTATTGTTATTTGCATTAAATATAACGTTTTATTGATGCTTTTATTTACTTAAATTTTCCCCTCGAGAATTTATTTTGAAAATTATAATATAAAAAAATTTAAAATATACTCCCTGTATATATATATAAATATTTTTTTTTCGTTTCACTTTTATGTTAATGTGCATACTACGTGTGAGGACACTTTGGGATGTTTCCAGCTCTAAACTTTCAATACTAATGAACATGAGACAGTATTAATGCCCTGAACATATTTAATAAAACAATTTTTAAAAAACTTATTATAATAATTGCTTTAAATTCAGTTGTCTCCAGCTGAAGCACAGGGATGAATTAATTAAATATTTCCATTTCGTTTACCTTAGGTATGCATAAATATATAAAGAGAAAAAAAGCTTATCTTTATAACTTCTTCCATAAAAAGCTATGAATTTAAAATTTATAACTTCAAAATAATATTTTATGGATTATGCGTAAAATACAACTGCGCATAGTGCATTTTGAAACAAACGAGATTTCTAATAAATTATCCAGCTATGACACAGAAGAAATTGGTGCTAAATTTTATATACTATCCGTTTTCTCACCAAATTTGCGCATATTTTAAAAATATACAATCTCACATAGCAGTCAGCGGTATAAAATCATAGCAAACTTTGTGTAAATATTGTGAACCTTTCTTTACAGTTGCTCTGTATTTTTAAGGTACTAGCTATTTTTAAATGTGCTCAACATTTTTATTTGTTTTGCAGTAACAGTACATTTTAGTTTTAGTTATATAATATTTCGTTAACATTTAAGTCTTCTAGAAACGGAAAGAAATTTTTAAAAATTACTGCAGCTTCTATGCAGTTAGAGATGTTCATAATATGCATTATAACCTTACGTATCTAAAAATTACTAACTTGCTTTACTTTCGTAGTTCGTTCATAAGCAAAACTAAAAATTTCCAATAACATCGCCCGAATCTCGTAAGTTAAATCAGAGACCTCTGGTGGCAATGAATGCAACTGACCACCGAACTTCCGTAAGCGTAAATCCAGCGCAATAGCGTAAACGGTTATCCGTCTGCGTAATGCGTTTCTCCCAATACGCTACGAGCTGGTAACGCACTAATGAAAACGGGGCTTAAGTGACTCAAATATTTTAAGAAGATCAGAAAATCCATCAATAAATAGAATTACACTGATATTGGCACCAAAAATTAAACATTTTAATGCAACAAATGTGTTTTTAGCTAATAAATTGGCGCAGGAAATTTGTACACAAAACAGAAATATCGAAAGCTCAATGTAAAGAAAACAATAAGTTAAGAAACGTTGTTGCCAAATGAAAAAGCGAAAATACATAATGAAAATGCACTGCCAGATTCTCCAAACATATCCAATTGCTTAAAAGTATTTATTTTATAAATAACATAGAAAAAAGTGGAAATTGCACCTTTAGTTTGTCCTTTAAACTTTAACTTCTGGTGTGTCAGGCAGTTACTTCCGATTTGTCGTACCTCAGAAAAACTGGTATA
>KK121193.1:9084-44639 GCA_000611955.2 Stegodyphus mimosarum
TATGTATATATATATATATATATGAAATATCATTAACGTTTCAGTGTGCAAAAGAAATTAATTTATTTCTCTCATTTCTTTTTACAAAGTAAAACTTAAATAGATCAATGCCCAAACATTAATTATTTCATTTCTTGTTCGTTAAGAAACTTGATAATGTTATTCAAAGGCATTAATGAAAATGTAAATTAAAACTTAAAAAATGTATTGTACTAATTCTATCAAACAGTTCCGTAAACAAAATTTTTAACAGTAGGATTTTCTTCTGGATGCTTTACGAATGGATGCTTTAGGGGAAGGATCTATCGAATTTCTGATTCATTAATAGCGGTTTGGGCTTATTTATTTACTGCAAAGCCCTCAAAGGGTTCTCCACGAAGGAAACTTTCTAGGTTAGGTTAGGTTATTCATTTATGGCAAAGCACACAAGGGCTATCTGCCTAAAGGGAGGGATACCTTCGTGGAGGACTTTCTAAGGGAAACTAGCTCGTATACACGTTACACATGGGGAAAACCACGAAAACGCCCATGCAACTAGCCCGTTCGCGGAATTCGAACCTCGGACCGAGCTACCAGTGTTCAGCGTCTTTACCGCTCAGCCGCTGGTGGGCTGGGAACTTTCTAGAAGAAACTATCTCGTATACACGTTACACATGAGGAAAACTACAAAAACAGCATGTAGCCGGCCCATTCGAGAGGGATTCGAGCCCGGGACCGAACTACCAGTGTTGAACGACTTTAGCACTCCGCTGCTAGTGGGCCCATTATTAGCGTTAAAGACTGAATTAGGGAGGTCTGTGAGAGAAGCAGAAAAAGCACGCAATGCATCAGAAACAATTTATATCATACAGAATTTGATACAAGTAATTTAGAAGTTGATTCGAAGTCCAAATTGATGAGAAATTTATCGGCATTGGAAGCTTTGGGAATTTCTAATAAATCTTAGGACAGTCATAGCTTAGAAGACAATGTTACTTCTAGATAATGCCGAAAATTTATAAAATTTAAGGGCTACAAATGATTTATGTGGCTTGCTTGCCTGGGAAAGAACATGTAGGGGAATTACAGGATAATTTTTTGGTAACAGAATAAAGATTTGAGTCACTGTTACGCAGATTTAGGAAGAATCTATTTTTTGTGAGCATTACAAAGCTGTCACATATCATCATTTGCAAGAAGGAACCGCGGTAAGTACCGCGGAGGAACCAGAGAATTTATAAAAATTTCACATTCACGTTCAGAAACATGTTCTTGACGCTTACACAACGTAAAATTCAATTAAACAGTAAACTCACAAATTATTTAAAAACAGCATATCTTTAGAATTTCTGATAGGCAGTCTCGCGAGCTGAAGATAACAATATTTTTTTTTCTTACTGTTTTGCCCCTGTTCGCTTTGAAATCGTTGAGTTTGTTAATCAAAAATTCGTTAAGGTTTTGCAAAATATGAAATAGATAATAAAACAAAAATTGAAATTCAAAATTCGAGCGTGCAGGTGCCCATGTTCGGGTGGAGGATTATGTTATTCAAAATTTGATTGCTCTAGGTACGTCGTTTTTTCCCAATGGAAGAAACATACATACATTCATGCAGATTCTGCATTATTTAATTTCTTTAAATATAATACAGGGAGACAATATTTGGTGGCAGCAATTTAAAAAATGATTGGACCTTTATAATGGAATCCACAAAATATCGTTTTGAAACTAATAGCCCTTCTGGGCTACCTCCCCTTTGGGCTAATAACAAAATTAATTAACATAAA
This sequence comes from Stegodyphus mimosarum, assembly GCA_000611955.2. Lineage (NCBI taxonomy): Eukaryota > Metazoa > Arthropoda > Arachnida > Araneae > Eresidae > Stegodyphus > Stegodyphus mimosarum. The sequence continues at coordinate 10,851 of KK121193.1, forward strand.
ACATTACGCATATAGAAGTAGAACTTAGTGTCTGCATTCTTTGTAATGATTGCGAAAATTCCGAGTCTGAATTTACAGAAATCCAGCATCGATCTAACTAAGAAAGAAAGAGCAATATATTGCGCAAAGAGCAGTTAATGCACTTGGTTTACTCGTTACGAGTGTGCATAAAAGGAAATCATTGCCAAGGCTTGGTAAATAAAAGGAAATTTGGAATTGTAAGCTTATAGTACATGATATAAGTGCTCAAGAAACAAAAATAGTTTAGTTTCAAAGAACTGGTTTAAATAACTGATCATTTTTCCTTTTTGAAAGCTTGATTAATCGACACGAGCTTGATTACTATTATTATTAGTTATAAAAATTATCAGCTAAATTACAGTGAAATAATTCAAGAAATCTCAAGCACTAAGAGACTGACAGATTAGTTAGAGCTACGATGTAACGGTGTGCGGAAAAAATGTCACCCGGTAAAAAGGGAAACGGAAAGAAAGCCCCCGGAAAATAGGAACGGAAAAAATGTCACCCCGAAAATAAGGAACGGAAAAAAAGGAACTCTAAAATCCCGCCAAATAATGTCGCCAATCGGAGTTGGGGAAACCTGCCAAATTCTAATTTAACCGGGCTCTCTTGAGGGAGGTTTCTAAGGGTAAGACGTTGAGCAAGCTGCAGCCCAGCAAGGTCATTTCGATAGCAGGTTTTAATATTGTTATCGCAAACTGTGACTAAATTTCATCTACAACGGTTTGTTATAATACTGCTTTTAACGCTCAGTTATGCGACAATGTTTCACCCCTGAACCACAACTTAAGGCTATAACTACATGGGGTACGATGGGAACAATCACTAATGACCATGACCCCGCTGGTCAACCCTCTATTTTTACCATCGGACAGGCCAACAGCTCGCTTATCTTCTTCAATCATCGTCAGAAGATTTCCCTATTCCGCAGGTATGATTAAACTTTTATCTCCCATCTTGGCGATATTTCTAAACATCCCTATTTTTCCCATTGCAAAAGAATGGTGACTTATTTTCTGTTTCCTAATTTTCCGGTGCCTATCTTTCCGTTCCTTATTTTCCGGGAGACATTTTTTCCTGCAACCACGATGTAACTCATCATAAAAGAGACAGATATTATCATAAGTTGCATTTACTAAGAATAGAAAACTGTTTAGCTTTTTTATATTAAAAAATTAACTAACGATTATTCGACAAAAAGTATTTAATGATAACCGCAGGTAAGACTTCAAAAAATACACTTGGGGACTATAGATTTTGCCTAAAATCAATCTAGACTGCATTCGCGTAATCATTTACAATGCTTTTATGAAACAAATCAAATCTTATAGAAGCATTAGGGATTCGGAATGAAATCTAAATACATATAATGCGAAGGTTGGAAAAAACGACGTTGTTTCAGTGACGTCTTGATGAAATAGCAGAAATTTTTTCTTTGAATTTCGATTGTGTGAATTATTTAAAATATATATAAATAAATACATAAAATTAATTTTAAAAAATTAATTATAAAAATTACTCCACATTTTAAATCTATAAGTTTGAATAAAATTATAATTTATATTTTCAGAGTATAATTATTTTTAACATCAGGGTTTTTGCTATAAAATACACATAACTTTCCTTAAACAATATTTAATATTTTTTTTTTTTTTTTTTTTTAAAATTTAGGAATTAAGGAAGAGCTATATATAATCACACAAAGAAACTTAAAATTTAATGTTAATTAAGCGTATTCTAAACTCAGGAATGTTTGGAGATATTTGTTTAAAAAAATTTTGCCTTAACATTGAAAGAACAGCTCCAGATTTTGATGCTCTGATAAGCCTGTATACGCTAAAATAGTCTTTTAGAAAGTAATGACAACTTTAAAAAAAGTCCCTTAACATACCACGTTGAAGCGAACATTTCCTCAAAATTCTGCTTATCATAAAGAAATAGGAGGCCTTGGTTTCAAAACTGGGTTGGATTTTTTAGATTAAGGTAAAGTAGCCTAACGTTGTCTGCCTAGAAGGAAAGATGCATTCATGGAGTACATTTTAAGGAAAATAACTTTCTATAATGTTGCACATGGAGAAAATCGAGAAAGCACCTGTGCAGCCACCCATTCCGGGATTTGAGCCCGGATCCAGTTACAAATGTTCAACAGTCTTATCCACTTTGTCGCTGTTAAAAGCGTCTCGTTTTAAGATAAAATAAGAATGATTTAATAACTGAGATAAGATCAGAAGTATTGTTCTTAACTTTAAATCAATATTTTTTCATTCTACGTAAATCCTGTTCTTCAAGAAAAAAATACATTTCGTTTTAACAAACCTTCTAATTAATTTTCGGCATTATTTACTAATATATAGCTGAAATACTTTTGAGCTTAAGTTAATGCTTAGGATAAGTTTTGGAATTATTTCAGTTAAATTAAATCCAGACATCGTATTCTAGTGGTATAAATGTTTTACACAATCTCCATGCAATTTTATTGACTTAAATAATATATATGAAAAATAATTAGAAACAAGAAACGTATTACATTTATAATCGAACGATTAAAATTAACTAATTTTTTACAACATTGCCATATTAATATAAATAATAAAAATTTGATTTTTTGGGCATTTCGAAACTTTAATCCATTAGAAGCGATCAAAATTTTCATATTAATTATAAGGCAATAAAAATGTACTTCCTTCAAGTATTTATCATGCAAACTGATGTATCAAGAAATTAATTGCACTGTTAATAGTTAACAGAAATTTTACGGAATCGTATACGGAAAATGGTATTTTTCACACAATGAAGGGTTTTATTTACAAAATTATGTTTTTCGATATTAAATTTAAGCAACATCAGTAAAAATTTCGTATTCCTAATTCGTGATAAAAACTGTTTGCCTTCTGGAAGGATTTACACTAAGATTTAAATATTTAAGTTGGAAGGCGAAAAGAAAAATCTTAAAGGTAACACTTTTCAACTAAAAAAAAATTTGAATGTTACCCAAATCCTAGCAACATGCAGATATTTTAGACACCAAACTAATCACGAAAGAAATGCATTAACCCGGCAACTGTTTTTTAAAGTTAGCATATTATATCTAATCTCTACCCACTTCAGAGTATTTCTAGATACTTACGTATTATCCCGTCGGCCGTAAAAATTGGCTACTATCCAACCATGAATGTTTGCGAAGATCCTGCTAAACTAGAATCAATCTTCCCTGCAGAATTATGCAGGAGGTGAAATATCTTTCTTGAATGAACAATTAGTATTCGACCTGCTTCGTTTTTGCGCTTCGTTTTTGCGCTTCGTAAAATGCTTTCATCGATTTTTATTTTTTCGATAGTTCCTGAGATTTTACCAAAGCAATATTTAGAATGCTATGAGTACGAACTTCCCGCAGGTGATTGTTTCATTCTATTACTACTTGTCGTCCATATTCAGCTGAGCATATCTGGACCGTTGATACCCAACTTATTTGATGGTAGAATCCATTATTTTAGAAAATAATCCACAATTGCTGTTCTGTAAAAAGCAGGTTGAAGTTTTTAATCATTTCCTCCCCCCTCCCCAAATCCAAGAAAAATGTGCAGCAATAGTAGTTACCTTATAGCCTTGCTCATAAAAACAAAGCGCTTATCGAGAAGGAGTCGGGGTTACATTAAGCGAAAGCACAGATATTACGAGTGTGTTGTTACGTCACGCTTATTCATAACTGGAGCTAAATCGCTTTGCTCGGCGATAGTTCATGGTAGACGAGATAATACATAAATATTTAATCATCTTCTCTATTTACCGATGGATCTCAACTCTTATTGCTTGATTGGAATACACTCTTAAGTCATTTACTTGACATGAATTTAGCACCTTCTGTGATTTGGACTGAAGTCGAAAATTTAAAAACAATATACCAAATCTGGAGAGATGAAGGCTAATGGACACAGAGATTTGCGTTATTGCTAAAAGTTATTGTGCTTTTACAAAATTTCTGTTTACTATATCCATGTTCCACCAAAGCTGAAATATAGACTTGTATCAGCAGCTTCGAATAGTCAAAACATACTGTTTGCTGCATTGACAGTCAAATTTTTTAGGCCCAGTTCCTCCTGTAATAAAAAAATTCACGATAGTGTTATTTTGCTCCTTTGCCTAACTCCTTCCCCCTTTTCTATTCCTGAGAAATATGGTTTGGTAATATCTGATCATAGCAAAGTTCACTATGGCTAATCACCTGAGGTGAGGGATGCCTTTGTGGCGGACGTTCTAAGGGAAACTGGTTCGTATACACTTCGCACATGGGAAAACTGACCCAAGAAATATCTTCAGTTATGAGGCCTCTCGATCAGACTTAACAAGATATTTGTATGTCAGATTTTGCTTCGATTCAAACCAGTCATTCATTTAGGTAAAATGGTAAAGGATGCTAGATTCACTTCAAATTAAAGACATCCATAAACATTTGAATTACTATTCAAGCTTTGTGATCGATGAATAAATGCAGAAAGAAATTTAAGTGCCACTTGAAGAAAGTTTGGTTAAAGGAACGCCAGTGGCCAAATGTGCGCGAATGCGCCAAATATGATAACCTGTTTTATTATGTGTCTAGTAGCTGCGCAATGCCAAATTTGAGTAGTTCTCCGATATTTTTAATCCAAAAAAGATCGCTGTATACTTGGATAGAAAAGCAGCTTTTTTATGGGAATACAAATCGCTAACAGTACTTTTTTAAGCGAAAACACCAGCTATGCGCACATCTCTGGCACTGCGCACATTAAACTATATATATTTTATAATATGTTACTGTTACTACAAGTTAATTTTTTCTCCCACGAAGCTTTACATATTGTTAGTGTTTCCTCCAAAAAATTACATTTCACGCCCAGATTCAATTCAGAGATGTTTTCAAATTTCGGTTGGCTTTGATTATTTTATTTCGTTCAGCATGATGTACTTTAAAGGTTAGCAAAATTAATCGTCACGTGGATGTAGTCAACTCTGCATTCACTACAAGCGGGTTAACAGAGTCCTGTGGAGAAGATGTTACGCTGTTTACTAAGGCATGATGAACAAATTATTATCACAAACCATCAAAGTAAAGAAAAACTTCCTACGGAAAATATACAAAAGGAAAGAGAAATGTGTGAGATACTAGTTAATGTTACAGTATTTGAGAACTTTTTTTTTCCACAACAGTACGCAATTTATTTTCCTGTTACTTACTGTTTTACTTTTAATACTGATTTAATTTATGCTATAAAATATGCTTATCCCCAGATAAATTTTCTTGAAAATATAGGAAAATTATTTAAGAACATTCTTATTAATTATAATTCTATTATAATATAGGTTGTTCCTCTTTCCAGTAATTTTTTAAATTACCTTCGGATTAACTGCGATTTTGAGTTAATAGTGAAATTTTTCACCGGTATTATCCCAGTCAGTCGTTAGCTGAGAAACGTTGCGTTATACATAAGTTGAAATGTATGTGCATAAACACCAATATTAATACGCATAAAATAAGGTTCGAAATTGAGACATGTATTTTTCAATGTATCGACTATTTAAAATTTCTCATTTCTTTATAGCATAATTAATACTAATCAATGTAATTAACTTATTAAAATCTTATTATGATTAACATCTTCAATTATAGAATAAGAATTTTATGACGATTAACATCTTTAATTATAGAATAAGAACTGATTCATACTGTACTTACCATATTTAAAAAATTAACTGAATCCGTCTGAAGTAGCTGTAGTTTAGGTAAACAATATAAACATTTTAAACAGAATATCCGTATATTCGTTTTTAGTGTTAAATATTGTTATCCAGAATAGAAATATTCATTTTTGCTGTAGTGATTAAATTCGCATTTCTTCTTACTGAATGATATTTTTTCAGACACTATTTGAAATTCATAAATGAAGAAATAAACACTCAGGCAATTTTAACTAAAAATTCAGACGAGGATCCAAATTCATTTATAAACACTTTATCACTCAGCTCGAGCTGCCTTTCCAGATGCTGTCCTGTCTTTAATGTTAAAGGCAACCGGACATCATAAGTCAGAACATGCCCAGGAAACAAGCACGTTCTGCATTAGTGATTGTTGAAGCAGCTGTTCCGATGACTACTCCTAACTCCGAGGCGTCGCGTGATAAAGTCGCGTTCCTATTTATGGAAGAATCCTTACGAGATGAGTTGCTTTCCCCAGTTTTGTTCCGTTTAATTGGTCTTGTAGCTTTAGTATGCATTTTCCCAATTACTTCGTATTAGAAAATAAAATGTAATTTTGGAAACCTTCAGCTGGGAGTTTTAACCATATGTGACATGCAGAATACTTGTAGTGAAGCTAATTCTTTTCTGCCTACTGCCTATGAATTAGAAAATTGGATCTTAAATTACTTAACGCATGTTAAAAAGATACATACGCCAGGGTACTCCTCTATTATCGGGACGAATTCAGAAATGTATGTATATATATATGTGTGTACGTTATGTGCATATATACACATATTTGCATAGGCACGTGCATATATGAACACATAAATACATTTCTAAATACAGTACCTATAACAAATGCATGCATATATGAACACATAAATACATTTCTAAATACAGTACCTATAACAAAAGAGTACTTACGCCAGTCTGATCTATGGTACTAGTCGTGCTTTACATTATTGCTGCCCAACGAACGCGCAGTAAAATCTTTGAAGACTGGTAACTCGGTCTAAGTTGGAATCCCCGGGCTGGCTGCATGAGTGATTTCGTGATTTTCCCTAACCTCCATGAAGCCATCTCTCCTCTTACGCAGATAGGCCTTCGAATGTTTTTTCCTAATCAAATTACCCAACTTTATAACCTACTTCTATTTTATATACTTCTTATTTATGTGACCTCATGTGTTGGCGCCGCAATGGAAACAAAAGGACATCTGAAGGGAATCTTAACCAACATTGGTTATATATTAGCTACTTTCGGATATTGTTCGGAGAACAGCCTTGACGCCAAAAAGGGAGAAACAGCTTATTGTGGTATGGCAGGCAGTGGTTGTCATTCGATGACGTACTTCCTCTAGGGAGACAGCCGTAATACTTTTCCCTTGCTAAGGGATTATCTGTAGTATTACTTATTATCTGTAGTATTTATTATTAGTATTTATTACTGTAGTATAGTAAATAGTATTTATTATTGTAGTATTTACTTCCGTTGGCATGATGAAATGTCGCCCATACCCTTAAAGAAGGCAAGTTGGAGCAACCAAGGCTGTTCTACGAACAATATCGGCTACTTTCATATTAAAAGTTATCTCTTAGAACGATGTTCGGCATTTGTTGTTGCAGCAAATCCAGTTTCAACATTCGGTAGAATTGCAGTTTTTTCCAGTGTACACTCAACAATAGCCAAAACGCGCGTATCACAGAGCTGTAGTACATGTGGATTTATGTTCATATTTACCGAACATTTCGCTGTTCAGCGTCTCCCAAAATCTACGCTTTTTTTGCGGGGGGGGGAGATTCGTGATGGGGCAGTTGAACGAACAGTGCTAAAGAGCCGTGTACCAAGGCATAAATAGTAACCGTGAGCCATAAAAATAGAATAGTATTTTTACGGCTCACGGTTACTATTGCTGCGTTATAATATAATTTATGAACCCTAAAATTAGCTGCCCAAACGTGTTTGGCTAATGAATTGGCGACTTTTCGCCTGAGGTGCAGATAATTAGAAAGTACCAAAATGCCATCTTAAGGAAATGTAATTTTTTTTAATTAGGCAATTTTAATTATGTATTATTTTTGTATACCATTTTATATACATGAAATATTTTATTTCGAAAATATTATTATCTTAAACATAAAATTAAATCAAGAAATAAAAAGATACTGAATTAAACTATATTTCAGGTTTTTAACTGTCTTAATCCGCTGAAGTACTGCCGAAACTTTTAAATTATTTATAAGGAAAAGTTAAGTGTCTATGAAAAATCGACCAAACAAAACATTTTTGCAAAGTAATTTTATGAAAAAAGAATATATCTTGAAAATAAAAAAAATATATTATCTAAATTATCTAGCAATAAATATACAAAGGAAAAGAGGCCAAAAATTTTGTAAACAACCTTTTGTACATTAGTTATAATAAATTAATTTATAAGTGTGGTATTTTCTTAGTAATAATAATGAATTTCATAGTAATGAATCTGTGATCATTATTTGATAAGATAGCTCAAATTATAATAAAAGCGGGTAAAATTGCATATTACGGGCCAGTTTGGCGCGTTTTCGAAAACTCGCCAAATTGGTTATTTTCGCGCGTTTTAGAAAATCACTAACCCATCATATCGCCATATTAGATGGTTGCGAATTCGAATGAATCCTGTAAACACGCAAAAATATCTAAAACAGAAGTTCAAGAAAAACAACGATAAAGTATTTGAAAGTTAATAATTATGTATTTTATGAGATCAACAATATTAAAACTTTTCATAATATCATATACCATTTTTAAGACAGTAGCAAGATGGAGTAAAACGTTTTAGCACGAAATTTAAGAAATTGTAATAAGCAGTAAATCAGCAATAAATGATCGGAAAGCATTGGTTCATATTTAAACTAAAAAAAAAATGCTGAAGAAAAAGGAAGATAAAATTCAAAATTTCGATCTACTGAAACACGAGTAAACTACTGTACAGTAAAAAAACAAAACGTGGTTAAACAATTTTACTATGTAATTTATATTTTTACAATAAAATTTTATTTACAATAAACAGTAGAATCTCCCATTTGTTTATATCTACACTAAAATGTAACAATACAGTGGAGATGAAATTCACGTTTTTAACCACATATAATGGATTACACACCTCCATTCACACAAAGCTGTCGCATCTTTCTCATATTATTTTTACACTTAGGATATTTGTACATATTTGCAATCAAACCGTAATTCATGCACCATTCTTTCACACATCTTTCGCCCTTATCTTGGAACCGAATCAAATAAGTAAAATCCACACGTTCAACTCTTTCGACGCCAACCATTTTACTCAAACAATCTACTAGAAGCACGGTGAAATGACAAAAATTCAAAAACCCCGCTTAAATACTATAAACTCTGAGTATTTTAGATCTTGTATTAATATTTATCTTGTACAGAGATTTTTTTTAATCTCAAATGAATGGTTAAATTTATTTAATAAAGATTTAAAATATTGTTCACACTATTTTATCCATGACAACATATATGGTTTTTATTTACGAAATTTGAATACGCGTAATTTACTTGCTCAAAAAACATAATTTATTTACAAATACGCACAGGTACTGAAAATGTGTATGTAGGCCGAACCTAAACAAAAAAAGCCTTGATTTTCAACTTCCTGTCACTTGATCTTTACATATTTAAAGCAATTTAATAAACATATAAACTCAAAAAGAGATATTTTATAAACACAAAAGGAGATATTTTATAAACACAAAACAACCCAATTGTCAAACAGAAATTAAGTCTGAAATCAAATGGTACTAATATATGTTTTCGAACTTATAAAAATTCATAAATTTAAAAACTTTAGTTAATTTTTTTACTCTAACATTAAAATTCAAAATTCTGCCATTTTTTTAATTGCATAATGCGTTTATTGCTAATTTGAAGCAAGAAGTTAGTTACAAACACATCCATTCAGTAAATTTCAAAATTAATTGGCAAAGTGTTTTTTTTTTTCAAGTTAAATCTAAACCATATTTAAGTAACTTCTAAACTGTATTTACAAGACAGAGAATTTAATAAAAAAACTGAAATTATTAATATTCAATTAATATTTGAAATATGCGAAACTCCTAGTCAAATATTTATACTAATTTCAATTACGACTTAATACTCAAGTAAAGAATATCACAGCTTACTTACAATTCTCTTAATTTTTGTTCATCTATCCCGAAAATGGCAAACAGAACCCATTATGTTAGCAACGAAATCATTGGAATTTCCAGAGTGATTTAAAAACCTAAATGAAGCGCAAAGTCCAGTAAGCAATATTTCAACAAGGAATCACACCATCTGAACGATAGTCGAGTTAATTCTAACTGCAGCATTTTCTACATAGAAATAATCTTTCTTCGGCGACTATGTTTCATCGAACCAATGTCTTTGATTTGCAAATAGCAAAACTCAGTACGGGGGTTGCATTGGTTCTCATTTTCCGTGGAAAACTTCCTCTCTTAATTATTTCCGTCCTGCGAAGAGAGCTTATCGGGTTTGGGGGACAAATCAGTTCTGGCAAATAAGCTCTTTGTTTACAGGTTGGAGAGAGATAAATTAAAGCAATCATATTAGGAACAGCAAAGATGCTTTCTAGGAAGTGTTCTAGGGCATTGAGTTAGTAGAAGAGTAAATGAAAGGTTTCAAATATCTTTTTGTGCATTAAAATGATGACATGAGTCTTGTAATCTCATATTTTTGAAGAATATTTAACATGAAATGTTGGGATAATGGGTAAAACTGCATATTACGGGCCAGTTTGGCGCATTTGCGAAAAGTCGCCAAATCGGTTATTTTCGCGCGTTTTAGAAAATCACTAACTCATCATATCGCCGTATTAGATGGTTGCGAATTTGAATGAATTCTCTAAACATGCAAAAAATTGATCATGTAAACATGCAAAAATATCTAAACCAGAAGTTCAAGAAAAACAACGATAAAGTATTTGAAAGTTAATAACTATGTATTTTATGGCATCAACAATATTAAAACTTTTCATAATGTATACCATTTTTAAGACAGTAGCAAAATGGAGTAAAACGTTTTAGCACGAAATTTAAGAAATTGTAATAAGCCGTAAATGAGCAATAAATGATCAGAAAGCATTGATTCATATTTAAAACTTAAAAAAAAATCCAGAATTAAAAAAAGATAAATAAAAAAAAAATCTGAAAGATTTCAGATTTTAAATTACGTCCAAAGGGACGTTTATTTAACATTTTGTGTGTTTCCTTTATTTGTTAAATACCATGTTCTTCGCACTTAAACCATAAAATTCAGTTCAACAGCAATATCGCAAAATAATTTTAAACTCTGCATATCTTTAGAAATTTCGGTACACGCTCTCACGCGCTGGAGATAAAAATGTTTTTCTGTACAACGTTGGTATTGCTGGCTTTGAAATCTTTGAGTTTGTTAATGAAAAATTCGTTAAAGTTTTAGAGAATATTGTTACGAATTTCACATTTATTTGGCTATTTTTTTAGAACTGTAATTAAAATTCCTTTTTATTTTCCCGTGCAACGCACGCAGACGATTTTTGAAGAGAAAGCTACGTCAAAAAAAAAAAAAAAAAAACATGCATACATTTATGCAGATTTTTCATTTTTTAAAATTTAATGCAGAGCGATAACATTTAGTGGCAACAATTTGAAAAGTGATACGCCGTTTTTGTGTTTCCGACGCAAAATCGCAAAACGAAAGTAATAGTCCTTCGGGACTAAATCCCTTTGGACTAATAAAATTCAAAATTTCGATCTACTGAAACATGAGCAACAGTATAGTAAATAAAAAAAAAGTGGTTAAACAATTTTAACTACGTAATTTATATTTTAACAGTAATTTTTGTTTTACAATAAATAGTAGAAACTCGCATTTGTTTATATCCACGCTAAAATGTAACAATACAATGGAGATGAAACTCAAAATGGCGCATGGCGCGTTCATTCAACACCGACTGTACGACTCATTTCAACCATCTGCTTAATCACATATAATGGACACATACTTCCATTCACACAAATCTGTCGCATCTTTCATTTGAAGTAATTTCATACTATTTTTACACTTACGGCATTCGTACGTATTCGCAATCAAACCGTCATTCATGCACCATTCTATCACACACCGTTCGCCCTTATCTTGCAACTGAATCAAATAAGTAAAATCCACACATTCAACTCTTTTGACGTCAGCCATTTTGCTCACTCAATTTACTAGAAGCACAGTGAAATGACGAAAGAATGGCGAGGAGAGTGGTTCGAAAACCAGGGTGCATGGGTCAAAGGACCCTACCCCTCATCGAATGCATAAGTATGATTCTAATAAATTGGCAAGTACAAAATAACTTAAAAATAAGTAATAATAGATTTTTTTTAAAATATATAATTATATATATGAAAGGTACTAATTAAAGTAAGTAAAAACAAAAGGAAGGCGGGGCTATTATCAATAACTTGCCCTATGAAAAGTAAAATTTAAAAGTAAATAAAGCCATTCAAAATCCCACGAAAAAACCGAAAATGCCTGTTTAGAAAGAGAAGGCCGCTGAGCTGGTGACACACTAATTATATGCGTAAAGAAAAAAAAATCATGATGTTAGGTAACATGCGAATACAGAGGTGCACTCAATCCGATTAAATGTATAAAAATATAGAACAGGAGAGGAATACAATGCAAATAACACTTGATAAATACAAAATACAATAATGCAACAGAATTGTCGTACAAGTCATTACAACAGAGTAATAGGCATTAGTCAAGATTAACATTTAAGATAGCCCGAGGGCGTCTAACATTGACAATATCATTGACATCATAGTCATAAATGGTCATGGTGGGATTGTTAAGATCCCCCAGACCTTCAAAAAACTTACGTGCCAGACGGCAACAATAACTTTTAATATATTCAATTTTAAGTTCGTCATGCAAGCGCTGATTTCTAATGTACCATGGGGCACATACTATTTGGCGTAGAACACTGTTCTGCGCTGTTTGTAGTTTTTTGCGAATAGACTTACAAGAGTACGCCCACACAGGGCAAGCATAACAAATAATAGAACGCAACAAGGATTTATAAATAAGTAACTTATTATCTATAGATAGAACGGAGTTTCGAGAAATTAAGGGGTAAAGTATTTTTTGACGTACTCGAAACTTTTTAAGACTACTTGTAATGTGTGGGTTCCATGATAACCTTTTGTTGAGGATCACCCCAAGATAAGGGACTTGCTTGGCCCAGGGGATGGTCTCTCCATATAACTGTAAATTTTTAGGAGTTTTCACTTTTTTGGTGAACAGGATGGCTGCCGTTTTATCAACGTTTATCTTGATTTTCCACTTCACTAGCCAAGTCTCTAGTAATTGTAAGTGGTTTTGTAATCGTTGAATTGCTGAACCAATAAATGCACTTTGTGTGAGGATCGCAGTGTCATCAGCATACATTGCGAGTGTCGTGTCAGGTGTGGTGGGGATGTCGTTCACGTATATGTTGAATAATGTGGGGCCCAAAAGAGACCCCTGGGGGACTCCAGCCTTTATGGGATGAAATGACGAAAATTCAAAAAGACCGCTTAAATGCTATAATCTGTAACCTTAAATCCTAACGATTTTCATGACGCCAAGAGGTTACCAGATTTAGCGCGATTTCGCTTCATTTGGCAACTGGCCCGTAATCTGAAGTCTAGCCGGATAATGTTTATCCATTTTAGTGTTACTTTCTTGTTCAATAAACTAATACATCAGGAATGATTCCTGATGTACTAATACATCAGGAAAACAAACAGAGCTCTTTTGTGACGTTTTCCTTTTCGAAATCCTATATATTTCACATTAAACTCTTTGCTTAAAAAACTTTTTAAATGTGGAACTTTTAAAACAAATTTCTTTTAAATGCTAAACTTTTAAACGTTAAAATTAAAATGAACACATAATGTTAAAAAATAATTTCTTTTAACGCCTTTCTTTTAATGCTACTGATTTCTCTCGGTGGTTTTCAATCGCAACAAATAAAGATTAGAAATAGTTTGTCAAAGCTTAAGATATTTCACTCATCTTCGATATTATAAAGGTACGTTGCTCATCATCTTAGCTAAGTGAAATTATTATTTATAACAGTAATTTTATTTTTAAAATAATTTGTTAATCAATTTCCTGGTCAAGGATTATTTCACTCCATTAAAACCTAAAATACATTTCTAATTTTATATAATCTGCAAAATTTCTAACTTCATTTCTTACGTTACTAGCATGTGTGATAAATACAAGTACGATTTACAATAGAGCTGAAATTTTATAATGATATATGGATTGCAGCCTTTTACATACGATAAGAAGGTCCATGCTAAAGTAATGCAAATATTGACTAATTTGTTTGGAGATGTACTTTTCTGTTAACGGACTCTAGTGGCCAAATGTGTGCCAAAGTGCCAAATGTGGTAGCCTGTTTATATCGTGTCATAAATTGCTGTGCTGTGTTTAATGAGCAGAATGCCAAAGCTGTGAGTGATTTGTTTTCGTTTAAAAACCATCAGAGAAACAGGGTAAAGTTGTCTAGTTAAAACTTGAAGGCCAGCTGGGGCTAAATACTGTCCTAAATTCTGTCAAAATTAAAATATTCAATATTTAACTTCGAAAAATATATCATTCCTGAAAAATTAAAATTTCACAGATTTGTTTCCCGTAATATTTTTTTTTAAAGAAAGATAAGCAATTGAGTAAGACTAGGTACTCATGTTAAATTTATAAAATTTTAAATATAAAAAATAAATTTTTAAATTTTTGAAAACACATTTTCAGTGGAAAAGTATTAGAATTTTTTATTTTATTTAATGATTTAAGAACAATATTCACAAAATTCAAAAGGTAAGTTGTTGTCTTCTCTTTCCGCTCAACTGTAGCTTTCGTGGGCTCAGCCGTGACATTTTCCCCTTTGAAGCCATTCTTTCTTTTTCTGAGTTAGAAAATACATCATTACTTTATAAACAATCAATGCCTGAGTGTTTATGTTATCTTCATCAGAAGAATCATCAATCAAAGAGTTTGTTTATTTCATGAGTTTGTTATATTAGTTCTTCATACTCTTTCCTTCTTAATCGTTTTGTTTTGACGTTTTTCTTTTTTTCGTTTTCCTTTTCTTTTGATTCACTACAAAACAAATTTCTCTTCCTTGATAGCATTTTTTTCGTGTTCTTTTTCTTTTCTTCTAACTGATATCCTAATTCAGTTTCATATGATGAGGCTGTTAAAATGATTTTCCCGTTTCTTTTATCATTTGCTTCAGTTATGCTTTCAGCTCAAGGTAGTGGCATTATCTTTGGTGATATAGTAAACGCTGGTAGCATAGTCGAGGTATTTCTTGAACAGATCTTGCTTCTCGAAATTTAGATTCTCTTTTGGAACGATGGTTGCATCTGGAGGAATAGGCCTATTTGTGGTTATCGAAGGAGCAAACAAGTGATCAGGAAAAATGCTTCTGTTGAGCAAGTAAATTCCTGTATATTTGAACCCATTCACTACAATCTGCATATTTCCTGCTTTAAGGAAAGCAGTTCCGTACAGTTCGGTAAGTTGCTGAATAGCGATAGCCCATCCGGGAACCCACTGACGTACCCTTTTTTTTAATAGGTGCACAATGGACCCAAAAGGATCAAGTCTTGTGGCTGCGTTTTCTATAAACAATAGACGAAAAGACAATGAAATACAATTGTTTTGTTGAGCCTTGTTCATGTGATCCTGGCGATTCATATGAGTTGCATGGCTGTACAAAATCAAAAGGACTGGTTTTCAGCAAATGGCTCAGATAACTCTATAAATTTTCGAAATCAGTATATGAAGTATTCTGCCTGCATGTATCTAGAACATGATGGAGTAAAACTGGTAGTCCTGGCCTTCGCACTTTCGACATGTTTGGTTTTACCCGGAGTACAGAGGTAATCAAAACGGAACAGGACCATGCTTGTATTCGATTAACTGCTTATCATTTGTGAGGATATAAATCTTTAGTAAAGATATATAGTAAACTGAAAGTGCAAGCTTTTATAATTATAATGACTAGCGAACAAAAATAGTTTAAAAACAACAGAACGTTACACAGCTGGGCCATCAAAAACGAAACTCACCTACACAGACCTCGGGAATTCAATAGCAACAATACACCAATAATGCCAGCTCTTTTTATTGACTAGTGGAGTGAATTTCAGAATCTATCCGCTAGAAAGCAGAACTAATGACTCCAGAATCAGGGTAACCAGTTTCATCCCACCATCCGATCTTACTTCACTCTCTCTTACATAAATTCCGCATCGTACAGACAGACAGAAACAACTGCAGGATGCACCAAAACATCACCTTGGGCAAAAGTGGTATCGCCCCACTCCATTAACCGTCTATGGAAGTGCACCCTCAGGGGGCACGCTAACGTCATGCTCGAGCATTTGTTTACATTACAGCATTCATAATAGTTACATTAATAATGGTCCATAATTTGCGTTATAGACAATATTGACATAAGGTATACTTTACACGAGTACTTTCCAGTTGCATGAATAAATACAATAAGTTATTTACAGGTGTATGTACATTGCGAAAAAAAAAATGGAACAATTTTATATATCATGTTCTACTGGCCGATTAACGAAATTCAAACTGCGTTTTCCATGTCTCGAAAGCGCGACTTAGGATATATATTAGATTTATGTATAGCATTGTTCTAACATAGGTATTTTGACACAAAATTGGACTTTTTCTGAAATAACATACCAATTTTTTTTCCATATTTCGAGACTCAAACTATGCCAAACTGCCAAGTTTTGTAAAAATCGCGCTAGTAATTTTTAAAAAATTGACTCTCAAAATTTTAGCTTCTCAATGTTAATTGAATTTGATATATATTTACTAATATCTTTTTTTCTTATTAAACTTACTTGATTCTTTCTTTCATATTTCGAAATTTAGGTTCATTCCAAATAAAATTCGGTCATCCTTTATGATTTATGTTTAAAATTTGTATTTTTAAATAATATTTATAAATTTTTTGAAAAACATTTTGAACTATAACCTATAAATATTTTGTCATCATCCTAAAGTACGTGTATTTCTAAGCATAACCGCAAAAAAGTAGAGTTTTTTATTCAAAATTTCCTAAGATATACGCGAATGGACATTTTTGGCGTGTTTTGAAATTTGGCGCATTTATTATAAGCGATAATAACGAACATGCGGTTTACGCAATCTGTTAAAATTATTTAAAAATATGAACGATGACTTTTTTTCCGCTCCTGGATAATGAAAAAAAGGAAAGGAAAATAGTTTGTTATAACTTCAGAAGTTCGCCAAGTGAATTATTCTTGCGCAAACTGAAAAAAATACGCCAAGATAAATTTTTAAATTTCTCCATAAATTTCTCACAAAAATCACAAAATTTAATATCTAGGCGTAATTTGAGTCGTAGAATCGAAATATGGAAAAAAGTTGGCTATGCTATTTCAGTAAAAGTCCGATTATGTGTCAAAATACCTGCGTTAGAACAATGCTATATATAAATCTAAAATGTATCCTAAGTCGCGCTTTCGAAACATGGAAAACGCAGTTTGAATTTCGTCAATCGGCCCATTAGAACGGGAGACATAAAACTGTCCCCTTTTTTTTTTTTTTTTTTTTTTCCACAGTGTACATATTGTGTTTCTCTTTGGAGCTTTGTCGGTGGGGGGGATTATAGTACGTGGTTTGTTGTTTATTTGGTTTTCTGTTACACGGTACGCAGTTTATAACTTCATAGAGTGTTTACAGATTCTGCGTTATCTTCTGCAGTTAACACGTTAAACGTTACTAGAGTTTCCGCCATCTAATTTGATCTTGCGCCAACGATTACATTTGTTGCTAAATGGCTCAGCGCTAACAGAAAAGTACCCCCTTTTTTTAATCACTCATATGATCCGAACTTCACTTATTACCAGAGTGACTCTTCTTTTAAACATTATGTGTAATTACAATAGTAACATGGGTATTAGTTCAACCTGCCAAAATCTTTTGGAGCCTTTCGCCGATGAAATATATTTTCGTAGTATTGTTTTGTTAAAATAAGCATAAGTACTATTGTTTTACTGCATAAATTGTTGCGTAAAATTGTAAGGGAGAATTATTTATTTTAGTAAATCTGTTGACGGAGAATTGTTATTAATTAATCAGTTGAAAAATATTTGTTTAATGGCTTAATTCTTTATCAACAGATTTATTAAAATTATTTTAATAATAACAAAGAATTTATTTGCCAAATTTTCTACTATAATTTGTTATGCTGAAATGAACTAATTGTTTGAGGCTTCTGCGTACTTATTAGTACTTCAGATGTGCTATTAATCTCGAAACTCAATTTTGCCCGAATCGCTTTTCAAATTATTGCCACCAAATGTTATATCATGTATTATTTTTTAAAAAATTAAATAACAAAGAATCTGTATATACGTATGTGTGTATGTTCCTCGTTTTGTGGTAAAACGACGGCAAGAGCTATCAAATCTTGAATGCTCATAGCTCTCTACCCAAACACGGGCACTTGAAATCCTGAATTTTTAATTCTGAGTTTTACTTTCTTGTGCGAAGTAAAAAGGAAGTATTGTAATCGCGAAAAATTTCGGGTATCACATTTCACCGAAAATATATACTTTGACGGCTATCGAATGTAATTCAACAATGTTTTTGAGTGACATTCATACGTAAGAACAGAATAAAGGATTCTTTTTCCCCCAAAACATAGTAAAACTGAATTAAAATGGATTCTGAAGAGATCTCGCATAACTCAAACACAAGTAACCTCAGAACGTTGAAACCTTGTATACAGGACTGCCAAAACATGTAGATATGCACCTCCTATTGTGGTTGCAATCGGCCGCATCAAAAGTATATAAATTTATGTATATATATCCACTCTGTTACTCGATTCAGTGAGCTCAATTTTTTTATTCTTATATGTTGGTAAATTTGGCATTAAAAATGATTGAATTATGTTGTTCTTATCTTCCGGTTAAGATCTTTATGCCTTTAGTAAATCTGCGAGCAAGATTTGTAGAATTATCAACAATTTAAAAGTTGTTTAAGTGTTATCTGCATAAATGTATGTATGTTCCTGGCATTGTTACAAAACAACGGTACCTAGAGCCATCCAATTTTTAATAGCGTAATCCTACTGCGAATATGGGCATCTGGAAGCCCAAATTTGAAATTCGGAATTTGTTTATTATCGATTTCCTATTTTGTAAAACGTAGTACATAAAAAAACATTTTTATCTCCAGCGCGTGGGACTGTGTATCGAAAATTCTAAAGATATGCTCAATTTAAAATATTTTGCGATATTTCTCTTGAACTGAATTTTATGGTTTAAGTGCGAAGAACAGGATGTTTAATAAATAAAGGTAGCACACAAAATGTTAAAACCCTTTGGACTTAATTTAAAATCTCAAACCTTTCAAATTTTTTATTTATTTATTTATTTTTTAATTTATCCACTTGCTTACAGCTATTTATATTTCTTCATAGCTATGAATTTGTATGTCATTTTTCGGGAGTAAAGAAACATTAATCGTTTATTTTTCGTATAAGGTACGAATAACAATGTCTAAATTATAAATTTAAATACTTCACACGTGATCGATTTTTTCTTCACTGTTACAACCAATTTTCAGAACGTTACTATCAGATTGAAATTTCCTGTGACGTAATTTTGCAATCTTTTTCACATTAACACTAAAATCTTTTTCACATTAACACTAAAATTTTTTGAATGAAACAAAATAGCTTTACGAAACTGATACTCTTTTATTAATGTAACTAATACTATTTATCTAACACTATAAATATATACTCTCAGATGATTTAAACGTGATTTAATGTAATATAATGCTTATGTATGTATAGCTTATACTTTCACCAAAAGTATTTCTCAGGTTACAGTTTTAGCTTAGGTCTGATCTTAAAGTTAGGTTCGATTAAGTTATTTCATTATGACAAAGAGCATGGGGGCTATGTAAGGGAAGGGGGTGCTTACGGGGAGGATTTTCGGAAGGGAACTGGCTTGTATTCATGATACACATAGGAAAAACTCCAAAAACCAACCATTCAGTCAGCCCGTTTGCTTAGGTTCGATCCCATGTCGAATTACCAGTATTCAGAGTTCTGAATCCCTCAGCCAAGGGCGGGGCTAGTTTAAATCAGTCCTGGCCTGTTTATAATATCTATGATGCGTGTCTATAATATTCCTCAGAAAGTAAGAATCCGTAATACTGAAACTATTTCGATTAATAAGTGCAAATATTATACTTCTCAAAATGTGGGAATTCAAATTTTAAATTACAGAAGTCATGTTTATCAGAATTTATATACCGCATTTATATTAAAAAAATACTGTTAAAAATATTTACATTTTTCTCTCTTTTGTTTCTTCATTCCCTCTTTATTTTACTTTTTATTTTTCGTTCTCTTTAGTTTTTTTTAAATAAATATGTCTTTTTTTAATTTTTTTCCATTCATATAAATGCTACTGTTATTTTTTTAAATATCTGTTCCTAACGGCTTTCTGAAAAGGAGAAGTACGTGTATGAAATCTAGAGATATTTCGAATAACGGAGGAAATATTTTTTTATGCCTTACTAAAGAAGCATATTTAGTTTTCGCTCTCGAAATTTGCTTAGTCTCTCAACTTAACTTTCTTACTATCAAAATGAATAAAAATTCTCAAGTTTTTATTACGTATATAGTTAATTTTTTGTCTCCACATATCGCAGAATTTTAAAGGATTTAATACTGTCAGCTTTTTTTTTTTTTTTTTGCCTTACTGAACCAGAAAGCAATAGCTGTAATTATTAATACAAAATTAACCTTACAAATAATAACTAACTTTTAACTTGTGAACTTGAATGTAATAGATATAAATGAATATTTATAATTCTACTAGCATTATTGCATGAAAAACAGATATAATTACTTGCAGAGGCAAATAAATCAATCCGATTTTATCTCATAGATGACAATTTACAGAATTCGAATTTCAAATCAGTAAAAAAACATTTTACTGCTTTCTGATAGATGGCAGCACAAGCGTCTCATAATCAGTTTTGGAACAAAGCAGAGTCGGGACTTTTCAGTTAAATTTACAATCTTGTGTATGGAAAGGTGATTCAAACTGAGGAATTTTATAGAGATAATGATGGACATGAAGATTCATAAGATACTTGCAATAACAACATCTTTAATAACAACTTACAATTATTTAAAATAATTAAAATGTATAGAATAGAATTTCATATTCCTTCTCATTTAATCATAAACTAGAACTTAATTATATTTAGAATTTCGATATGAGAAAATGGCTTGGGCTGTTTGAGGAAAGCATGCATGTGAATTGAAAGAAATATAGTTCTTCATCAACACCAAATAAAGGAGCAAATATATATATATATATATATAAATATATAGTATAAGTACATACGAGTGAAATAAAGTCGTAAAAAATTTTTAGAAATTCGAAGGACAATCTAGTCAAAAATAGCTCTGTCAGCTGCTGATTTTTAATGATTTAAATCAGAAAGTAAAACAAGTCCTATAATAAGCCGTTAAAAATCGGAAGAAACCTACCGTCTTTCCAAGTACAATTGTTTAATGGGAAACATTTTATTTAAAATTAGGAAATAAAACATTTTAAAAATCTACATAAAATTATTAAAATGTACACGAAAACATTATGCTAATCCTCTCTGCCCAAAGCTTCAGCCAGAACTTGTCAAGGGAAAAGTGTCTGAAGCCTTCGACCTAGATGATTGACTTGACCAAGAGGTTTCGCCTGACAAAACCATTGAGACTTCTGATGGAATCAAGCGCACTCAAATTTCTTTAAAATATTAAACAGTCTCACTAGCTTTCCCCTTTTCCCGACATGACTGCGGGCACCCTTAATTTTAATTTTATTTTTACATAGGACTTTCAATTTAATTTTCATTTCTGAGAATTGTTTCAATATTTTTATTCTTTTCCATTTCGCGTTAGCCTTACTAGGCATTTTGTATTTTAGGTTTTACTTTTAATTAAGTCTCTGTTTTTGGTTTTATTTGTAGTACTATGTTTATACCATAATTTATTTTGATTTGATTTTTTTCAATATTTCTTAACGCGCAGTCATGTCGGAAAAAGGGGCAAAGCTAGTGAGACTGTAGTTAAGTTTAATATTTTAAAGACATTTGAGTACTGTAAATTCCATCAGAAGTCTCAATGGTTTTGTCAGGCGAAACATGACTGCTTAATCAAATCAATCATCTAGATCAAAGGCTTCAGATACTTATCCCGTCACAAGTTTGGCTAAAGCTTTTTACAGACAGGATTAGCATAATGTTTTTGTGTACATTTTTCATAATTGTCTGTAGATTTTAAAAATGTTTTAGCTCCTAATTTTCAATTAAAATGTTTCCCATTAGAAAATTGTATTTGGAAAGAAGATAGGTTTCTTTAGATTTATAACGGCTTATTATAGGACCTGTTTTACTTTTTTATTTATATATACGAGTTTATATAAGATTGAAATCAAAAGGAATAGAAATTATTCCTATCTGAGGAAAAAAGTGTAGAGAAAGGAATATTAAAGAGGCCTTAAAAATGTAAAGTGGCTATCGAAGTTTTTTGTACTAGATGTTAAAACTTGTTAAAACAGTGAGGAAATCTTTAAAATTAAAGAAGCAATGAAAAATTAATAAATTAACGAAAAAAACTTTTTTTAATCTGAAAGGATCCAGATTTTAAATTACGTACAAAGGAGCGTTTTTTTACAATTTTGTGTGGA
This sequence comes from Stegodyphus mimosarum, assembly GCA_000611955.2. Lineage (NCBI taxonomy): Eukaryota > Metazoa > Arthropoda > Arachnida > Araneae > Eresidae > Stegodyphus > Stegodyphus mimosarum. The sequence continues at coordinate 33,452 of KK121193.1, forward strand.
CATTTATTTGCTAAATATCATGTTCTTCGTACTTAAACCATAAAATTCAGTTCAAAAGCAATATGGCAAAATAATGAGCATATCTTTAGAAATCCCGATTCACAGTCTCGCGCGGTGTAGATATTTTTTTTTCTGTGCAACGTTGCCATTTCTCGCTTTAAAATCTTTGAGTTTGTTAATAAAAAATTCGCTAAAGTTTTACAAGATATGAAATCGATAATAAAACAAATTCCAAATTTTAAATTTGGGCTTCCAAATGTTCATATTCGGAGGAGGATTACGTTATTCAAAATTCGATAGCTCTAGGTACCGTTGTTTTATCACAATGTGAGAAACATATATACATTTATGCAGATTCTTCATTATTTAATATCTTTAAATGCAATACAGGGCGATAATATTTGGTGGTAACGATTTGAAAAGTGAAACATCGCTTGTAGTGAATCAACGTAAAATCAACGAAATTAATAGTCCTTCTGATCAAATTGCCCTTTTGGAGGAATAATAAATTAATCCCTCCTATTTAATGCTTTAAACAGAACTTGTCAAACGGCAAGCATTTAAAACATTAAAGCGGGCTGATTAATGAGTGCTGAATAACATGTTTCTTTCCTCTCGACCCTGTAAGACACTAAACTGTTGTAAATTAATTTGCTTTTTAAAAAATTATTTCTCAGGTAGTCTTACATGCATTGTTGTTCCTCTACATGTTACTAAAACGCTTTCAATTAATATTAAAGTAAGAATAAAAGCGTTATTAAAGTTATATATGTATATGTATAGGAATCTGCAGATTTCTTTGCTCCTGATGAAGAGAGATTTGCACCTGTTTGGCCTAGAAATCGATAGTCTTAGCTAAAATCAAAGCCAAATGCAAGACTTATGTATTGCCTAATATTATAATTTTGCTGTATTTTTCTTCTTATGTTGTATGTTCTTCCGAAGGACGACAAAATAATACTTTTTCGTCAATGCTTCCTTTATAAATGTAAATAATAGTTGTCTCGTCCAAGTGAATTGTGAATTTTGGGCTTTATTTAAATGTAGTAGTAATAGAAATGGTAATGAAATGGATATTGCTAATTTCAGGAATTCTGTTGTTAACAGTTGCGTTTAACAAAGAAATGTTTCCGATTGCATTGTCATATTTGCTTAAGTATTTCTCCCATTTTGGTAGCAACAGGTAATACAAGATCTTTTCCAATGGTGCACGGCGATTTATATTTAACCATCAGCATGAAACTTCGCATGTAAGTAAGTATTTCTCACCAACAGTAATATACTAACATGGCTATAGAACAATTAGATATGAAACCTGTTTCGAAATTTCGGGGTTTCCCCCCATTGATCTTCACGTTTTAATTGACAAAAAGTTTAAGGATACCATCAGCAAATTTATGTTCGATACCAAGGTCTTATTTGAAGATCTTCCTCATCCTACGAATCGTTTGCCAATTCAAACTGTCATTTATGACAATTCCGTTGAGGATAATTTCCCAGTTATGTGTTACACAGATGGCAGTAAAGTTAATAATCGAGTTGGGTTAATTTATGCCGTTTTCCATCATGGTTCTGAATTGGAATACAAACTCTTTAGAAGACCCAATGAATGTAGTGTTTTCCAAGTCGAATTGCTGCGCATTAGTGAGACAATTAGGTGGATATCTAACAACTGTTAACAAGGTAAAACTTTATTTGCACTGATTCTCTTTCATCCTTATATTCTCTTATGAATATCTTCTCATGTAGTAAATTAATTGTCACTTCTAGGAAATGAGAGGCCTGATTGGTTGGCAAAACAAGTTACAAATCTTTAAATTAATACTCCAATGATACTGCCCAAGTCATTCTTCAAGAAAATAAGTAGGGATGAAACAATATTCAACTGGAATGAATTATACGAAAATTCTACTACTACCTCTTTGACTAAATTATTTTTTCTTTCCATTCCTCACAGATTGAATAATAAAAAAATATCCTACAATTTTGAAATTACTAAATTCCTAACTGGATATGGAAATTTCAACTCATGTCTGAAGAGATTTAGGTTACCTAATATGAAGTTACTTGAAGTCGGAATTTATGTTGTTTTCAGGTCCGTTAATAATATACAAAAATAACTCCCCAGAAACTTTATCAATTAATTTATAGTGTGATATAAATTTTGTTTAAAAATTTGTCGATACAGATTTGATTATTATTTTCTCGTATTTTTCAAAAAGCAAATACCTTCACTTGCGACAGTTTGCATTTAAAATACATTTCTATGTAAACAGCCTTTTAACAGTCGAAAATCACTAATAAAAGAACTCGACTGACCGATGAACTTTTAAAAACCCAGTGATAAAAATAATTTCTTGTAATTTTTATCCAAGTCTACAGAATTTATCACAATCGAAACTCTATCAAATATCAAGCTATAGTAAGAAATAAAGAAGTTTATAATTATTTACTTACGGATATATGTATTTTAATTTATGTGTGGAAGAAAAAATTAATAAATAAGAGAAAAAGACAAATTGTCATTATTTATTCTCAAGTTTTGTCTCACTTGGAAAATTTTATCTGAAAACTTAGAAAGTTTTTATAATTTGTATATGTTTGAGTTACAAAGATGTAGTCAATAAAATTGTTTTGCAAGTACCAAACTTTAGATTTCAAACAGAAAATAAGTATAAATCCGAATTATTTTACCCTTTGCATTATTATTGTTATTGTTGTTGTTTACGTATGTCTTGATAAATATTAATGTGCGTCAAATTTAAAGTTTATGTAAAATATTTTAAATTTTATTTATAAAAACTTTCATTTGGCTAAAAAAAAGCAAAACAAAAACTCTTGTTCTTAAGCTGTTTTCAAATCACGCATTAGGACCACATACAATTTGGGTTTGAGACTACTGCAATATTACATTGCTCTAGCGATTAACATAGGTATAGGTACAAGTGGACGGGCATCAAGACTTACAGGTCTAAGTGCTGCACATTAGTATGTCAGACCCCACTAATATGCAGCTCCACCCCAGTTTTGATACAGACTATGGGAAAGGTCCGATTGTCGACACCTATGGGAAAGGTGCGATTGTCTTACATTCTTTTTTCCTTACCCCTAAATTATTCGAGAAGTCTTTTAGCTCGCCAATATTTTAAGTGCCGCCATGCCGAACGGATGCCATACACTTACAAACATCCATGCCTTCACCGGGATTCGAACCCGAGCCTATCGTTACGATAGCCAGCATCGCTTACCACTATACCGATTAGGGGGCCTTGCCACCTACACACTTGATGCCCTCAAATAGAAACAGTGGACTTAGCTAAAAGTGCGTTATTGCTACTCTAGTCACAGCAGAGCCAATCGTATTCTCGGCTACAGCCGAAAACATCGCGAACGAAAACGTCGCCGACAAAACAACGCAAGTCCAAAATGTCGTGGTACAAAACATCGTAGGAGAAAATAAAGCAAAGAGAAAACATCGTGGTACAAAATATCGTCGTCGAAAATAAAGCGGTTCAAAAACTTCGCAGTTTAAAAACATCGTCATCGAAAATATCGTGGTAAAAAATAAAGTACCTACAAATCATGGCATGATGATAACATCGCAGACATACGTTTTTCATGCTTTAATAATTGTAAATGGATATTAGCACAGTGATTTGTGAGCACAAGATGGAAAGAAATGTAATTTTTACTTTCATATTTTTTACTAACTAATAATTTTTTAAAAAACAGAACAAGAAATTTAAACAAAACAAGAAATAATTTTCACTATAAGAGTATCAGATTAACAAAAGCGAAGAATATAATCTCATAATTAACTTACCAAGTTTTTATAGATAGAGTCATGCAGTTACTTATCTTCCTTTTTCTATTCTTTTTTAGATTATACTTTTCATGAAAAATTACCAGTAAAGCTTTATAAAAAAGTAATGTATTAATGATGTTTGGTAGTTAACTATGTTAGTTTAAAATCCTGTTCAGTGCTATAAGTCGCATTAATTTTCTATGCTTAAGTTTCCATTTTACATTTTCAACAAATATATATCTAAATAATATATATTTGTTAATATATATTATTTAGATATATATTTGTTTGTTTGTATTCGGTTAATAAAAATATTAAAGTAAAAATTATCCTTCTTTCCATCTTGCTCTCACAAATCAATATGCGAATATCCTTTTACAATTATTACAGCCTGAGAAACGCATGTCTGCGATGTTGTCGTCATGCGATGATTTGTAAGTACTTTATTATTTACCACGATATTTTAGACGACGATGTTTTTAAACTGCAAAGTTTTGGAACCGCTTTATTTTCAACTACGATATTTTGCACCACGATGTTTTAGAACTGCAATATTTTCTCTTTGCTTTATTTTCTCCGATGATGTTTTGTTCCACGACGTTTTTGCCTTGCGTTATTTTCTCCGCAACGTTTTCTTCCGCGATGTTTTTGCTGAGACGTTTTCGGCGGACACCGTGTTCTGAGTGTGTTGTGTGGCTCAAGACATTAAGTTTTGTGTGTTTGCAGCATATTTTGATTCTGAAATAACTTATATGTTGAAACTGCAATGCAACATCGCTACTATGACATGTTTAGAGTTATTTTTCAATATGCAAATATAATTTACAGCTTAACTTAGCTAATTTTACTATTTTATAATTGCACTACACAGAAAATTATAGATAACAAAAGAATTACTACTAATGTTTATTTAATTTTTTAAAATCTGAATTAAGTTTTCGCAACAGTAATATTTCGCTTCGCGGCCCTTTTAGGGGTCGTGACCCACGGTTTAAGGACCGCTGATACTCAAACAATCAGAAGACATTTTTCTCCTCGGCGGTGCTGTTGCTTTTACAAATAAAATGCAAATTTTTTATACCTGCTGCATAATCAAAGGGACTTGGGGCTAGGATCATGACGTACGGACTAGCTGCACGGGCATATCCATGTTTTCACCCATGTGGATTATGGATACGAGCCAGATCCTCTTAGAAAGTCTTCCATGATGGCATCTTTTCCCTTTAAGCAGACATGCCTCGCGTGCTTTGCTGTAATCAACTAAACCAATCAAAGGTTCCCGGTGAAAAAACGTACTTCGTTCCCTACTAGCTCTCACATTAAAAGTTATCGCTTTTGCTTAGCTGTGTTTTAAATTAAACAGAAGATGATAGACATTATTTGCAAGACGGATGACAATGTTGGTGTTGAAATGTAGAACGATGACATTGATCTGGATTTGTCTCTACCAGAAAGAGAATTGTTAGAAAAGTCCTAGATGAATACCGATATTGAAAAATTTAATTAATATATATTAAGATAAAATAAAATAAAAAGAATATTCAGTTGTTTAGCTTAAGATATCATTTTTATGATAGAATTATTTGTAATCATATTAAATTCATATATAAACTGACTGTCAAACTTAAGTAACAAAAAGATTTATTAAAAGTCCTTGGTTTGTACACGGAAATGGGCTTTAATTTTGTTCAGTTACCTGAAAGAAAAACTTTTAGTTGTTGGGATACCTGAAATATTTAATAAGTTATATGGTATTTCTTCCGCCTTCTTAGCATGCCTTCGTGGTGTAGTGGTCAGCACGCTGGGCGCGTATTCCAGAGGTCCATGGTTCGAATCTCGTCCAAGGCGTTGCTCATTTTTCAATATCTCCTGCTTCATAATACCCAATGACTCTACAAGTGGCGCCCAAACTAAAAAAGGTGAAAGGTGGTGGATGATGCTTCTTCACCACAATATTTCGCGAATGGGTCCCCTAATCCCCAGTCGCCCTTTAAAAAAGGAGGAGAATATAAGGTGTTTCTCCCGCCTTCTTCGCATGCCTCCGTGGTGTAGTGATCAGCACGCTGAGCGCGTTTTCCAGAGGTCAGTGGTTCGAATCCCGGCGAAGGCGTTGCTCATTTTTCACATCTCCTGCTTATAAATAACCTAATGACTCTACACAGTGTACAACGTATTTTCTTCCTCCTTTCCGCATGCCTTCGTTGTGTAACTTAAAGCACAGTCGACGCGTATTTTGGTATTCGAGAGGTCCAGGGTCCAGACCACTGCACATTTTTCTCGTTCCAGTATCAAAAAACTAATGACTCTACAGTGGCGCTCAAACTAAAGGGGGTGGACGATAATTCGTCATCACCAGGATTTCGCGACTGAGTGCCCTTATCAGCAGTCGCCGTAAAAAAATGAGGAGTATATAAGGCATTTTCTCCCTTCTTTCAGCATGCCTTCGTGGTGTAATTAGAAGCATAATCGACGCGTATTCGAGAGATCCAGAGTTCGAGACCCGGGGAAAGCATCGCTCCACGTTTAGGTCTCCTGTTTAAAAAAATCCTAATGGCTCTGCAATTTACTGTTTTTAGAAGCTAACTAGAATATTGTTGCGTTTTACGGGTTCGTGGATTTGAGAGTATCCGATGAAAACACGATGCAGAACAATAAAAAGCACAATTTATTTACAAGAATCACTATTTACAGCACAGTTCCAAAATTTCCTTTAAAAGCGTCGAAAGTCTACAATAAATACGCTGAAACAATCAGCAACACAGCTTCAGGCTGTAACTGTAAAGGTAGCTTCACGGCAACACTAAACTTATAATAAACACCGTGGCACAATCACCAATATACTGTCAAGCTAAACTGTAAAGTTAGCTTCACGGCAAAGCACTATCTCGATCGCTTTCCGTTCACAAAACTCTCGCGTAGCTTAGCACTCACAGTAAGCAGCTATTCTCACAACGCTCACAACTAATCACACTGCTTCACAATCGGCTTCACAATTTCGCAACCTACTTCGCAACTAACTGCTCTCAGAAACGCAAGGGTTTAAATAGCTTTTCTTAAAGTTCCCACGTTTCGAGAAATATTTCGACAGGAAGTTATTCTAGAAGCTTCCCGATTGGACCATGGGATATCGCCAATTTGGTCGCCAAATGGGCGATAAAGTCGCCAATCTGGCAACCCTACCATACACTATTTTATGGCAACCCTAGTGCTATGCCGGAAAGCTTACATACAGGCGCGACCGCCGAATTTTTCGTAACAATATATACATCGAAATTAATTTGTTAACAAGTTACAGTTGAAGATGACGTAAATCTTCCTTAAATTTAGATTAAAACATTTACGAGTCTCTAATAACATAATGAACATAATTTATTATGTTATTAGAAACACGTAATTAACTCTTGAAAAATCAGAATACTAGAAATCAGAATATTAGAAATACTATCTCCATAATCAATTCGTGAATAATGTCAGAAAACTGAATGCATAATTTAAGTTTGAATGCAATGAGATTGAATTTATGGATGATATTCTCTGCTGTTTGGCCTTGGGAAGAATCTGAAAATAGTTCAAAAATTTCATGAGGTTAAAATTCAATTTCTGTCATCGATTGGCTGATGTTATTTAAGCAAAACTGAAATAAATAAAAATTAAATAGGCTGATAATCTTGAAAATACAATTCGAGAATTCAAAAGGAAATTGAGGAATTAATCTTTCTCACTGAAGTTTCTCTAAATCAGTCTCAGTTTATAAGGAATTTTCTCTTTTCCAACCCCATGTTATCATGGTACTCCAGAGAAGGGAAAAGATGGTTTCTTATACCTTCCGGTTCCAAAAAAAAAAAAAAAAAAAAAAAAAAAAAAAAAAAAAAAAAACACAATAGAATCTACACTGACAACCAATTGAAATATGGTGGACGATAATTTGTCGTTACCTAGATTTAGTGACTTTGTCTCCTAAATCCGCAGGCGTTCTTTAAAAGGATAAGAATATAAGGATTTTTTGCCTTCCCATCTGAGTGTTCTCTTGATATAACCGGTAACATGTCTGGCTAACAATTCGAAGATTCAGAATTCCAGTCCCATTAACAGCAGGAACTGCCGTCTTTGCCTGCCAGAAAAGAAATTCTGGCGAACCTCAAATTTAAAATTTTAGTCAAAATTTTAATGAATTTTAAGAACATGTTTGTTTACTTGCTGGAGCAGCTATGCTATTTGTCACTTTATTAATTCAATTTTAATGAAAATGGTTTAGCTGTGGTAACCATCCTACATATAAGCAGCTTGAAGAAATAGTATTAAACTGCCTGTACTTAATCTCATTTTGAGATTTATACTGAAAATAAAATAATATGATACGAAAAGCAGTTTGTTTTTATTATGCATTTCAAAAATATTCAAGTCTGTTATTCGGAAAAGATTCGAAGATGAAAAAAGATATGAAGGTAAATTTTCTTATTTTTTATTTTACAGAATAAAATTATCTTCGCGTTTATTGTATATAAAAAATAGCTATACTATAAATTACAGCAATTAGATATGTAGCTTGTATTAATTAAATATGTATTTAAAATTGAAAGAAAGAAGGACTGCTGGTTTCAGTAACTCAAAAATAAAATATCTGCCTACCAAAAATTTAAGAAATTTTGGATTCAAAGTTTTGTCGAAGTTCTTATTTTTGCTCATTTTTCAACGAGCTTCATACTTTTTCTCTCTCACCTCAGTTGCAAATTTGTAAAATTTTTAGAGGTTTAGAAATAAGAATATTAAAAATCCTTCTAATTTCATTCCTGAATTACGAGGTTTTGTTAAAGTAGCTTCCCTGAAAATATACTGAAATTAACAAATGTTGATACCCTTTCGAATTATATGGCTGCTGCTAGGTAAATACATAAAAAAAAACTCATTAAAATAATATAATTTAAATAAGAATTGCCTCCGCAATCGTGATAGTGGTTAACGACACTGACAGCCTTATCGAAGGGCCCGCGTTCGAATCCCGGCGAAGACATGAATGTTATATGTAGTGCCTTTGCGGCATGTGGGCACTCTAAATATGTGGTGAGTCGAAAGTCTTCTCGATAGATTGGTAGTAGATGAAGAGGGTTGGAAGACCCTCGGACCCGGCTTCTCCAAGGTGCTCTGCATCATAATTGGGAGCGGAACTGTGTAACGTCGTACCGTCACCTATATGGTGCTCAATGCTCTTGGCAAAAAACAGAAGCGATCTTACACTCCTTGCCAAGATAAATTTCGTCTGTTTGTTCTGATGTTACTGTCGGACAAGTGAGATACGTCGCAACGACAACCACAAATAAGAATTAAATAATATAAATATTTATTACAAATATAGGTATATACATGTGGTTTTAAGAAAAATAGTTATAAATAACGTTTTCAGCTCAAACTTCAAAGTTAATTACTTAATAACAGAAATGTTAGGATTAAGACATGTAATTATATTGTAATTTTATTCAGTTGGTCATATTATCTGGATTTAGTATTAAGTATCATAAAATTCCTTTTATAAATTTTGTTCTTGCAAAAAAAAAAAGTGTTTCTCTCTGAAATCAATGAATTAGGTTTTTCATATCTAAGCTAATCCTAGTTTTGTTTTCAATTGTCAGGCAAATCTTGTCTAAAATCTGCTATATTACTACAGTCCATTTTCATGTAAAAATTCGACTATTGTAGTATACCAGAATTGAAAGACATTGTAATTGAAAGACTACATAATTTCATTCTGTAAATGAAAGGCGGATTTTATAAGGTGCTATAGTGAGATGAAATCATCTTGCAACTTTCTAGTGAAAGCATAAGCAGGAAAGAACCTCAATGTTCTTCTTAACCTAGAATGTGTAGTAATCATTCGCATGCATGATGCGCCAGTTATGACACAAATCCCCCATTCTAACGACAATCAGCTGTCTTAGGTCATAACACGCATAACACTTTCATCACACACCTATCCAGATGGAAACCACACCTCGTTTCAGAAAGACAAAGCCATGCAGGTACTTGTTTGAACTTTTTGCGAAAAAATATTTGTCACTGCTCAGACTTTCTCATTTCAATCCTATTATTTATTATCATCGGTTCTGCACAATTTGAAAGGTTTTCTAAACAATGGAGTCGGAAGTAAGTAAGAATCAGGCGCCATCTTTAAACGAATTCTTTGCACGCGTGGTTTGGAAACGAGTGGAGATGTTTTCTAACTTCCGGCTACGATTATGATTTTTATTCATGTAATAGCTAGGGAACCATTATATGGAAAAGAAGTAAAATGAAATTTGTATATTGTTCTCAGGAAGTGAGGCCTTTTTCTTTCGCCATTATTAACCTGGGAAATGATGCTTGAATGAAACGAAACAGACGGTTGGCGCATGCTCATTTCCTTTCCCAATTCTAAACATCCCATAAATGTTGCTGTTTAGTAAAATGATATTGTTATTTGACACAAATAAAAATTCTAAATATTTAAGTATATCCTTAAGTACGTAAAAATATATTTTTTCTCCTTACAGGATTACAACTGCTTTATTCCGTTTCGACCACTGTTAAGAACAACTTGTTTGTATTTGACATGTTCGGAGCAAAATTGAGAATAACATGTTGTTTACTAACCGCTTTAAATTATATTTTAAGTACTGTTCTTTCCTACTACAGTTGGCTTCTGCTAATCATTCAGACTTTTTAAACATATACGTCATTTCCTGTGGGCCGGAATGACTTCCGCTCTACTAGTAAAAAATAGACCCAGCTGGGAAATTTTTTTAAGTCTCTTAATCTCTTTGTAATCCGTTTTTAATGTATTTGTAAAGATATTAATTTTATATGCAATTTATTATTAGTGTAATGCTTTCTACTACTAAATTAGGTATTTGCTTTCTCTATTTATGCATTTGAACTTGCTTCATTTTGCATCTATCACAGGGATGGGCAAACGTTTTCGTTCGCGGGCCAAAAATCGAAAAAAAAAAGTTCGGCGGGCCAAGGTAAATTTTTCTAAAATTTTAAAAACATATACAAGTATTATAATTTAAATATGTTAATGAGAAGAACGAAATTGCGCTTTCATTTTTAAAAGTTTCTTATATTGAGGGTCGAAGTGAGATGTACTGATTCTAAGGAACGAGGCTAACTGCTCATCTGTTACTCTACTTCTTAAATAATTCTTTCTAAGGTTCATTGTTGAAAACACTTGTTCACATATATAAGATGAAGCAAACATAGCACTGATTTTCTGGGCGTGAGATATTAAATTCGGGAAACTCACTTTCGATAATGATGTTATATTCTTTGAAGACTGCTACAGCTTCATTGCAGATGAGACACACTGGTTTATCTTTTACAACTGTAAAAAATATTTCTAGGTCCATTCAT
>KK121193.1:44963-55637 GCA_000611955.2 Stegodyphus mimosarum
GTTTATTTTTTTGAAGACTGCTACAGCTTCATTGCAGATGAGACACACTGGTTTATCTTTTACAACTGTAAAAAATATTTCTTGGTCCATTCATCATTAAAAGCACGGCATTCTGAATCAACTTTACGTTTTTAGTAGACATTTTGAGGTTGGAATATTTTACGAACAACCCAAACAAGCACTAGCTACGCCATACTTTTAACAATTTCACCGCTATTCACAATGATGCTATACGTCCGCAATCTTTCCATACGCAATCAATAATACTAGAACTCGCGACAAAAGAAAAGACCGCTGGCTGGAGCTTAAAATGCGCAGTCTGCCAAATGTGAGGTCTGATTCCCTTATATTAGATTGGCATACGTCTTTTTCCCGAAAAACAGATAACGATTCTTGGCGCCAATCTACAGCATAACTACCAAAGTACTTCCGTGTTTAACACTTTACCGATTGAAAGCTGTTTGTGCTTGCTATTTCCGTCGATTTATGTTTTGTAAAACAAAAATAGAGACAGTAAAAAGATCATCAGTCCTTTGAACAAAAGGAAGAAAAAGTAATATTTAAACAAAGTAGAAAAGGAGATGGAGATATAATATTTAAATATATATTTCTTTTAATTTGCCTCGGACCGGCAATTAAGATTCTATCCGCGGGCCGGATACAGTCTTCCGACGGGCCGGATTTGGCCCGCGGGCCGTAGTTTGCCCATCCCTGACCTATCCGGTTGTCAATTATCTGATCTGCACCTATCTGACTTACGATTGGTCTCGCATTATCGAGATGGCATGCAGTTCCTATACGATTAATGAGCTCTGGAACTTTCTGGTATATGGATTGTTGAAACTGTCAAGTTATAAGATATTTCTCCCGCCTTCTTCGCATGCCTTTGTGGTGTAGTGGTTAGCAAGATCGGCGCGTATTCGAGAGGTTCGCGGTTCGAATCCCGGCGAGGGCAATGCTCATTTTTCAAATCTTCTGCTTCCAAAAATAACCTAATATCTCTACAAATTTAGCGGCAGCAAATGGCTTGTTGGTAAGAGCTTAGAAAGGAGACCACATACAAGTTTGATAATCTGACAAAAATTCTTGGAGTTTGGATGAAAAGTGTTGTCACTCGTATCATACTCGCCTAATCTTCTAGCCTCATGTTTTCACTTGTTTTGTTCTGTTCAAAATTTCTTTCGTTGCATAACATTCAGTTCAAATAGGGGCATAAATTAGCAGCTTTTCGCTCATAAAAGTAGGCTCTTTTGTGAATGAGAAATTACGAAATTCATTAAAAAAAAGTAAAATTTTATCAAACAAAACGGGCAATGTATTATAAAGTGATCATTGTTCTTTGATAAATAAATTCAATAAAGTACCTTTGAAGAACATAGAAAAATGCGTCGCGACTTCTCAGACAGCCTAAAAGCATACGCATATTTTTCGAAATATCTTCAGAATATTCAACCAGTCTATAGATTAGCGATCTAAAATCTAAATTATTAAATTTGTAGAGTTGATAGGCTTTTATTTCATAGCAGGAAACATGAAAAATGAATAAAGCTCCCTAAGAGACTCGAACCCAGGAATCTTCCGATTGTTACTCAGACATACTTTGCACCTAAACCATAAAAGTAACGACGGAAAAAAAGCTTACATTATCTCCTATACAAAGGGCGAATAAGGAGGAGGGACCCGACTGCCAAATCCTGGGTGGTGACGAATTATAGTCCACCATTATGGTAGAGCTCTGGTGCCATTGTAGAGTCATTAGGCTTTTAATGGGGGCAGAAGACGTAGGAAATGTGCTATGCCCTCACCGCGATTCGAATTCAGGATCTTCTGATTACCAGCCAGACAGGTTTTCTACGAAGGTATGCAATAAGGAAAGAAAAAAGCCTTTTAGAAATAATTTAAAATTTAACCCATTAGTAAAAAATTACTGATGATAAATTCTCATTTAATTAATGAAAGGTCTAACAGCAATTAATTATTATGTTTGAAGGCCTTTAATAAATAATTGTGCATAGCAATTTAAAATATCTATTTTACCTTCTTAATAGGTAGTAACGAATAGTTGTCATTGTTTGAAAGCTATCATTAAAAAAAAGTAGGAAATTTATATATTTATTCCTGAATGTCTCAAAACTGATTTTGTTTTTTAGAGAATATGCAAGTTATATACTGAAAGGAAGAGAGTAGAAAAGGATTTAAACTTACTTTAAATGCTTTTCTGAAAATCATAATTACGTTATATGGGCAACTTATAAGGTGTTTCTCCCGCCTTCTTCGCATGCCTTCGTGGTGTAGTGGTCAGCACGCTCGACGCGTAACCGAGAGGTCCGGGGTTTGATTCCCGGCGAAGGCATTGCACATTTTTCAATATTACTGCTTCAAAAACATACCTGATGACCCTACAAACTTAACACTTAAAAAGCGTATTAAAATAGTTTATTATTGCGAGTAGAAAGTCTTCCACCCCTTCTCCTATCATCAAACAGCTCAAGAGGACGAAACTCGTGACTCGCCGCATATTTTGAATGCTGCTGTGCCGCACAGACTCTGTGGAGTCATTACGTTATTTCGAAGCAGGAGATGGGAAAAAAGAGCAATGCTCTCGCCGAGACTCGAAACGTGGACCTCTCGAATACACATCGAGCGTGCTTACCACTACACCACGAAGGCATGCTAAGAAGGTTGGAGAAATACCTCGTATACCCCCCTTTTAAAGGGCGACTAGGCTATTAGGCACCCTAATCGCCAAATTTTGGTGGTGGAGAATCATCATCCACCACCGTTTTTAACTCGGGCGCCACTGTAGAGTCTATTAAGTTATTTGGAAGGAGGATATGTGAAAAAGGAGCAATGATCTCGCCGGGACCTCGAACCTCGCACCTCTCGAGCGTGCTGACCAGTACACCACGAAGGCATGCGAAGAAGGAGGGAGAAATACCTTATAACTCTTACAAACATGTATGGTCTCTCAGAAATTCGAACATGAACCCAAAAATGGTACAGCAGCCCAGAGCACTAATCACCCTATTGATCGGAGCAGCAGATATTGTTATAGTATGAATATGAGTTTGTAATAGCCCCTGAAATCTCCTTTTTTAAATTGACTACTATGTTCTACATACATATTGTTCCATAAACGGGAGAGTGAAGTCTAAAGTAATTTAGAGGTACTAATCATGAAAATGACATTAAAGAAATTCAATTATTTCTCGTTTCGTTGTATGAGAAAAAGAGGTGATTGATTAGTTATCAAACTGACTATGTAAGGAAATACGCTGGAGTGTAAGCAGGGTCTCAGTAACGTGGCAAATATACAAAATCATCATTACATAAAATTTATAAAGCTAATTTTAGCCATTTTCAAAGCCTTCAACATTCATAGTGTTTCGTTCAGGCATTAATTAGTTGTTCCCTAGTATTTACTGCAGTTTACTGTTTAAGAAAATTTACTTCAGTAAGAAAAATCCTGATTTTTAAATTTTCTTTTAACTTTTAAACAAGAGATAATCGTCGAAAATAAAATTTATTTTCTGTCCAGCAGGTGAAATTAGTAAACAAACAACTTAATTTATCTGCGCAACAGAACAAACAAATATTGAAGAGTGCTACTTCCCTTTCTATGCTAAAAATAATGAAATACTTGCAGTAACTAATTCCAAAACTGCTCTCTATTACTATTATTAATCAAAAATTAATCTTCGTCATAATCATTTGCAGGTGACATATATAGAGTTAGAGGTAGAAAGGAGTGAGGCGACAGTTCGTCTCCAATTAGCCATAAAATAACGCCCCTATCCACTCATCATCTTCAGCATGCCGCCCAACCGGTATAGTGGTTAGCGTCGCTGACTGCCGTGCCGAACGGCTCGGGTGCGAATGCCGGAAAAGGCATGGATGTTTGTAATTGTATAGTGTCGGTGCGGCATGGTGGCACTCTAAATATGCGGCAAGCCGAAAGTCCTCTCATGTAGTTTGGTGGAAGGGGAGGGATGGGAGATCCTCGAACCCGTTCCCTCCGGGGTGCTTTCCATCAAAATTGGGCGCGGAACCGAGCCAAATCGCCCTGTCACCTGTTAGGTGCTCATGGCTGTTGCCAACGACAGGCGTAATCTTGCGCTCCTTGACCCGAGAATTCTCGTGGGCTTCGGCTGACTTTGTCAGACAAGTGGACATAAGTAACAACAACAACAACAGCCTCAGCATAGTTACCAACGGCTGCTGTGAGCATCCACATTGACACTCAACCACGCCCCTTGGTACATTTGATAAGGTTAATTCGTTCTTACTTGTACAGTAAGGTGACTCATGTACTTGAATAACCAAACGATGAAAGCAAAATTATTTATCCAATAATATTCAAACAGAAGCTTCTTTTAATCAGTAGTAATAAAACGACACTTCTCGAGAAGTAAAGAGAATTACCAATTATAATGATATAACAATTCCTTTTACCCACTTGTCTTTGCTCAATTAACATGTCAAGTGCAACATATTCTTCCTATTCTTCTTTTTATTAAATGTACATTTGTAATAATGTAAATATGTGACGTATATACCCATGAAATACGTGCACTGTTTCGGCGCTTGGATTACTCCATTATTTAGCAAATTTTGTTTAAGCAAAGATCATCTGTAAGAGTAGTTATTAAAGTCAGCATCGTCATGATTTTCATCATTTATCTCGCACTCTAAATTTGTGTTACATGTACAGAAAGGAGAGTGAGTATAACCGGTTTGAGTTTAAATAAGGAAATTAGAGATCATTTAAGATTTCTTCTTGATACATGCACTGTGTTTTAGATATCTGTAATATTTCACAAAAATGAAGGCTTCAAACAGATTCGATGATTATTAGTGGTATGAGAAGCAGCGAAGAAAGATGTTTGTCTACTCCATTATCACCGAGATAACCAACAGCGACATCATAGATAAGTTGTCATAAATCGCAAAGACAAGTTGCCTAAAGATGGACCAAGAGTCATCAAAACAATATTTCCTCTTTTTATTATGGTTTTGGGTGTCGCCAGCAGTGATGGGCATGTTGCACATCTTTAAAGAATATATGAAGTGGAACTGAAATATGTACTAAGCGTTCTTGCCACCCAATTCCTAAGCCTTGAATTAAAGAAATTGCGAAAGGAATCTAAATGCGTGTTATATCAAAATTTCCTACTAACAATCTCCTCAGGAAAAATTGGCTCGAAGATAATATATATATATATATATATAAAATAAAGAGATAGAAATGTGTGTGTGTTTTATATATATAGAGAGAGAGATAACACACATATATATATACATATGTGTGTGAATGATGATTTAATGCGTAGTTGGAATCCCGGTACTTTAAAAGCTGGCAGTCGTCATGGCATTGTGGCAAAGACGGGAAGGAGATACTGATATCAAACATAGTTCCACCAATTATTATCTTTATTTCTAATCACATTAGACTGATTCCTCGTAGACAATATACTCTTTAATCATAAACAATGAATTTTACCTTTATATATATATATATACATACACAAAGATAGAATAATTCAGCTTTCACATACGTTCAAGTAAGTGATGTGTTCAGCATTATTTACGTTTCTTAATGTTAATAATCCATTTGAAAAATTAAAACGTTCGTATTTTATGATTTCCGAGTATTAACGATAATTGATCTCTAACCTGTTAAATAAACAGACTCTGTATAATAAAAATGGTATTAATTTTATAAAACTTTGTTGCATTTTACAATTTAAAAAAATCTGGGATTTAAATCTGTTTATACATTCGGTTTCTAATTTACAAACATTAATTAAATTTATGCTCCAACAAATAACGAACACAGTATTGTAACAACAAAGACATTCGCATTTTTAATAATTATCGGTATCATTAAAATAAATGTAACTGATAATTACACTAAGTTAAAGATTTGTAAACACGATATTCAGTATATCATATTACACATATAAAGGAATATTTTTCCTCGAAGTGTAAAACTTTCGCGTGGTATGCTGATTTCCTCCTCATTAATTCTCAACAGGAACTTGGCATCTTGTCCACTGACAGAAGTATTTAATTGAAATATGAACATTCACTTTCATCGATACTTCCGCACCGATAAAACCACGAACACGAATCGAGGATAAAAAGATTTACTTTTATCACGAAAATCGTGCAATACTTGTTTATCATTCATGAACGAAATCCTTCTAATCAGTACTAAAAATACGCAAACATTAGAATTTTCAAAAAACCCGCCGTGCGTTTTAATGCCACCCAAAGCAAGCAAGCACATGTCGTGAGGTTATTGTCCGTTCTACATATGAACGGATGTTCCTTCTTTAGAAGAGTTCGAAAGTTTTTAACAGTTTACCATTCCCACCAATCTTCCTACTTTCTCAGGTGTCTCACCTTCACTTTGAACTTGTCTCGTGAAGGTAGAATGGAGGAGGCTGTTTCTAGGTCAGCTTTTTTGTATGCGTTTTTCTTCAATTGTTATTATTTATTTACCTTTCGATTGATTGATAAGCTACTTTGACATTTTCGACGTTCTATTTCTAAAACTTTGTCTAGAAGAATAGGTTTGAAATGAAAAGAAATTACTTTTTATTGTTGATAGAAGAATTACACCATGAGTTAAGAATTCAAAAGAATTCTGAAGGAAATTTTTACAAATTTTTATAAATTATACGCTTATTTAAAGCATAATAAAAGAACTTATATTGATCTTTTTTATACTTTTGGAATAGAATCAGGGAAGAGAAAGCAGAAACATTGATTTAAAAATTCCTTACTCCAATTCTGACTCATAGCTAACTTGAAAGTTTATAAAATCGATTTCTAGTCAAAGTAAAGGAGATCGTAAGCAGTGATATAATTAATTAGTATGTAATTGCATATAATGTAAGAGAGAGAGAGGGAAAACGAAGCCTTAGTCCTGGCCTTTTGTTTGCTTTATGTACACCTATCCTCAAATGTCCTTATCTGATCCATTTTTTTGCAACTGTTGGTCGTTCCAATTATTAAAGAGTTTGGAATGGGGCAGAGATTCATGTTTACATGTTTTTTAATTATTAAAATATTATTTTCATATAAAATACGAAGTCTTACTTTTGTACTTCTTATAAAAGTGAAACACAGAAACTTTGACTCCTGTACGGCAAAAATTGACCAAGATATTTAATTCCAGAATTTGCTATAGTTGATGTCATTTTCAATTTTCATTGATGAATCAATTGTTGAATAAATTAGGATAATTAACGTTGATTTTTTACCCTTAAATGCCATCCAGTGGTATACACTGATATACAAAAATTAAGGCCCAGACGGTTTTTTTCAATACAACATTGTGAAAAAGCTTTCCAAATCAACAGAAATCATGCCATAAGACCTCGAAGAAATAACAGCATGGATAATGTAAGCAACTACTCAAAAACCTCTTCAAAAAGAAACTCCCCAAAAAGAAATCAAAATGATAAAAAGGAACTTAATTAAAAAGCAGCATTGTTACGGTGCCTTTTAAGAAGAAACCCAACGCAAATTTGAATTTTTTTAAGAAATCTAACCTAAACATTCTCTCTCATTGCGTTGTGATTAATATGGAAAAGAATAACCTCGAGTTGATAACTGATGATAATCATGAGTATTGATTAAATAAAACATACAATTGTTATCCAAGAAATGCATGGCCCTTATTTAGCAAAGAGAGTTCTTCTAAACATTAATAACATTTGAAATATTCTATAAAAAGGCTATTTCTTTCCGGGAGAAATCAAACATAAGTAAATATAAAAATTGATTGCACTTTAAAACACTAATTAGTCTAATATTTACTCTGAACTGTATTACACATACTTAATCAAATTAACTTCATACAGTGTATAAGGTTTTGTAGAACAAAATATTTATCGCACGTATTGCACATAAAAAGGAAATTAAACAAAAACACAACCTTAACGAAAATCCTAGTATATTTCGACCGCCTCATCCGCGACCATGAGCTCAAATACGCATGCGCCATTCGGTCCGAATTATTCTCAAAATAGGGTGGAAGGATGGTGAAATTTTCTCCCTCAAGCACATCTCTTTCCAGAGATGAGAAGACTCTCACGTGACCTTTCACGTCGCCACAAGTAATAACGCCCCTTTTGGACGAGTCTACGTGTTTTGGCAAAATGCCAGGCAGGGCTGCGTTTGATACGGTCGAACTATAGGATCAAACACTCAACTTAATTCATACAAGCAGTATTTGGTTAAATTACAACTATTGCTCTAATTTACTTCTTCCAGTAAATTTACTTAGCAGCAGGTATGAGAAGGTAATTCTCAATCTAGGAGCATTAACTAATTTAAAAACCTTAACAAGATATTTTATCTTTTTTTATTTCTTTGCAAAAAAAATCTCCATAGGTACTGAGCAAACAAACTATACTCCTAAACTGGTCAAATCAATCAGCAACTTAAACATTTTCCTAACTTAATAAAAAACCAAAGTTTTGATTTTCTCAAATAATTAAGGTTGTAAATATAACTATTGACCGGACAGATTATTACTAAACAAAAATAAAGAGAAAAAAAAGAAAACAACGCTTATTTTCCCTTCTGTCTGACTTCATCAACTGTCAGGTGAAACAAAAACTGAAACCTGAGTGGAAAAATCCGACGTGACGGCGAAACTCCTCATAACGCCGACGATGAACTTAGGTAGAGGCAGGAATGAAAAAAATGACCAGTTGTTGAGGCGAATATACATTTCTTCAATTGATTGGAGATGACAGTTGATTAATCGATTAAGCTGATGCTTAATTTTCCGGGACATGGAGTTAAATGATTTACTGTTAATCCCAATAAGGCGGAGGCATAAATTTCTGGAACTGAAGTTAGAGGATTTACTGATGATTCCAACATTCTCTCTTGTAGTAAGCCATTATCAGCAAGCTTCCCTAATGGGAAGGCAAACTCGCAGGAGAGATCGGTTCTCGAGCAATATCCACGAGAACCTAAGTTACGAATTCCATCGCCGAGCTGAAGTGACCAAAGAACAGCAACCACGAGAAACGTAAAAAAATCAAATGTACAAGGTGAGAGCAGAAGCATCAAGAGAAGAAAAAGCGCGCAATCTCAACCTGCAACTTCTTTTAGATGTGACGAGACTGCCACATTGGTTAACAAGAGTTAGAAAATGCGAAAAAAAAGTTTTACAACCAGCGCCTCCTTTTTCCGAGGCGTTGAACTAAACACAAATTTAAACACCGCTATCGCCAAGACTGGAACACCTGCGAAGGCCAAGCTGGAAAACCTAAATTCACCACAGCAGAAATCCCTTAACAACGTAAGCAAGAGGTAAGAAAACTAAAAGCTGCGTTTTTTTCCATTTCCTCCCCCCTTATTTTCGTCACAATGAAAAAGGAAAAATTCCGTTAAAGAATTTACTGTATCTTAAAATCTGTTAAGGCTAGATTCTTGAAAGTGATCTTAAATTAAAGGGCTAATGTTTCTGCTTCAACTGGTATAAATTAAGAATGGGTAAACTTAAGTAATATAAAATCAAGATTATTACGTAAGAAAGCACCCGATTCCATTGAGTGTTTCAGCGCGTTTACGAGTAACGAGTAGAAAGAACGTACCAATCTTAACTATCAAAAACCCCAATTAAAATTAAACAAATAACACAGATATTAAATAAAATAGACGTTGTGTAGCATAAACTTAGAATACTAATAAATTAATTTTTAATAAGTCATAATTTAAATAATTAAGTGAATTTACTGCACAACATCATGGAGCATAATGCAACAGAAGGCCATAGCACCCATGTGACAGGTATCCGGCCAGAAACATCCAGCCTTTAGTAGGGGATATGATCTCTCCTGACCACATCATTTGCCCATGCTGAACATGAGATTGTCAATGAGCTGTTGCCCATTTCTCTTGTATCACTAATCGCAGCTTCGATGTCATTAGTGTCGATAAGTCGTGCTGACGTGCGTCTTCCTAGAAAGTTTCATACATGTTCGATGGGACTTAGATCCAAAGACTTTGTCGGTCAACCCATGTGTTCAATATCTTCACTCTCCTACAGCTCCTCGACAGCAATTGTGCGAGGAGGTGGAGTGTTGTCGCTTACAAAGAGGAATTGGAGACCCATAGCACGTCTGAAAACACGCCTGTAAGGAAGGAGAACCTCGTTACAATAGCAATCCCCGGTGACTGAACCTCCTTGGAAGATGTGAAGTTGGTATGGCTACCGAGCACTGTGTCTCTCTAAACGAGAACTCCGCAACCTCCAAACCGGTCTCTTTTGATGATGTTTAACGGGTTATTGCCTGTTCCCCGCTCTCTCCCGATATGTATGCGTCTGGAATCGTAACTCAGATTAAATCTGCTTTCATCCGCAAAGAGTACTCGACCCCATTCATTATCTGTTCAATTTTGGTGTTGCCTTCACCACAGAAAACTCCTTCTCCGATGAGCAAGCGTTAATGGTATACAAAGTACAGGTCGTCGTGCAAACAGACAACCATTATGCAGCCTCCTGTCCGTGGTAAAACCCAATATCAGTCATCCAATCGCCTGTTCCATGTGTCTCGAAATTTCTGTCACCGTTTGCTGACTGTTTCTTCTTGCCTATAGGGCAATATACCGGTCTTCCGCTGATGTTGGTTGCTTTTGGACGACCAC
>KK121193.1:55688-73192 GCA_000611955.2 Stegodyphus mimosarum
CAGCAGTTTCTGCAATTTGAAATGTTCTCCAAAGTCTTGAAACAATGCTGTGAGTAATCCCGAACTCCACAGCCACACTTGTGACACTTTGACCTTCCTCAGTCTTTCCAATTACTGGACCTCGGGTAAAAGCATCCAGATGTCGTCTAACAGATTTATTCTTCTACATTTCACACTGATGCAGCAATTCGATGTCGTTTAAACTGATACACGTCGTGATATAGCTTTCCTAAAATGCTGAGCTCACACCTTCAGCGATCATTGCAGCCCTCTGTCACTCCCCCATTATGTCTGGCTGCACATATGCGCATGTGCTGATGTACCTAACCCCAGTCGGTCTCCTGATTAGCCTTTCAGTTCTCTCTGCTTCTCCGTTCCGCTGATATGCTAATTCTCAACTTCGTCCTTAATTTTTGCATACCAGTGTACTTTTGGGATTGACTTTTAAGGCATTTCTCCCGCCTTCTTCGCATTTCTTCGTGCTGTAGTGATCAGCATACTTGACGCGTAACCGAGAGGTCCGTGGTTCGATTCCCGGCGAAGGCGTTGCTCATTTTTCATGTCTCCTGCTTCGAAATAACCTAATATCTCTAGAGACTTATGACATTATGTAAAATTTTGTTACATTCTGTATGCCAAAAAAATTTCACACAAGTAATTTATAAGTTTTCAGTGTCTAAACATACATTAATTATATCCTCATGAAGGTTTATTACTTTAGAGTCATAATATGGTAATCGCAAAAAATTCATTAAAGAGCGAAGATTTTTCATTTTTAATTAGTGTAAATATATGACATAATTAGCTTCGTGCCAATGATTTATTGAACTAATTTAATGAATTTATTTACGGGAATTTAATTAATACAAATATATTACAAAGTTAGCTACGTACCTTTTTTAATTAATACTACAATTTAGTCAATTGAAATAAAAATGAATATTTAATTTTACTCGTCTGCCAAGTCTGTGCACATATACATATATATGCACATAATATGGGAAATGAATATGAGAGAATTACTTAAGGATTATAAGAACCATAATCCCTTACCCATTTCTATTTTTATGAAGTTGCAAATTTGATAACATACGTTGAACAGAAAATGTAAAAGAAAAAGTTAAAATACTAAAAAACAATGAAAACTCAAGTTAATCTTCTTATTCAAAGCTCCAAACAGAACTTGTCAAGGACAAAATGTTTTGAAGCTTTAAACAAAGTCAATTCACTGAACAACAAATCGAGTTTCATTCCGATCAAACCACTAAGACCGCCATTTAAACGCAGGGTGTAATATAAGAAAATCATCCCATCACCCCTCATTTTTCTGAAATTTAAACCAAGTAGCTGTAGACTCATTAGGTTTTTTGACGCAGGAGACAAAAATATGCAGTGTTCTAGCCTGAACTCGAACCTGGATCTCTCGAATACGCGCCGAATGTGCTACCGTTATATCATGAAGGCGTGCTGGAAGGAATGAGAAAATACCTTATACATTCCTCCTTTTAAAGGGCGACTACTGGGGATTTGGGCAATTCAATCGTCAAATCATGGCGGTGACGCAATATTGTCCACCACATTTTAGTTCGGGCGCCACTGTAGAGTCATTACTTTTTTTTATGCAGGAGACGTGAAAATTTTGCATTGGCCTCTCCGGGACTCAGACCTGGACGCACAATCATTGCACAATCCTTTTTAGGAATTTGGTATTATCTTAAAGCAGAAATTAAGACTTTTATTTTTAAGGAACTTTCCGAAAATTTAAATGTAATTCCTAGAGGCTTCTTAGGAAGTACACTTGCAGAAATATACAGAATTGGGCAAGGTTAAGCTTGAAATTACTCCTGTTGTGCTTGTATAGACTAAACTAAATGACGATCCGATTTTTGCAAGCAGGTCCCAGAAGTTATTTTCTGGATTACCGCTGAGTGCCTTACATTTAGAAAATTTATTTTACAATTCAGAATGAAACCCACTTTTATTCTTTGTGTAGTTATTTTTCATTTATTATCTTTTTTTATTCCCTGAAGATACTATGCGTATATTTTCTCAAAAAGCATAAGTAATTTCTTAATAAAGCATTCATCGTAACATAAAAACAGGTTCCCTTTTTATAGTGGTGGTTGTGGTATACTTTCTTCTTCACGTTATTTGAATTTAGAATAAAACTTTCTCTCATTTATGGAAAAACGGAAGACAATGAAATTGTAGAAATATTTCTCATTGTTTCTTTCTAGGGTGTAAAAATGAAAGAAACACTGCTCTTTTGTAATGCTGGATATCAAGGGAAAAGAGGTTTTTGCAAATCCGCTGTTGGGCTAGTGCAACTAAATGGTATGAAATTTCAACATGACATCACACTGCCTTACTGCAAGAAATGAAGATTTGATAATATTTGATGTTTTTTATGCATTTCTCATAAATAATACAGTCTCGACCCTTTTTAATTAAAAAGAAACTAATTCGCCATTCTTACAAGCATTGTTTCAAAATCAACCAAGCAGAGACTCGAACAAACGATATAAGTAGAAAAACTAAAAAGATCTTTAGAACCATCAAATTTGATAAATGTTGATTTATAACTACAGCAAAATCTCATGTGCAAAAATATTTTACAATAAATATCAGTAAAACAAAATTTCGTATAACAAGTCAAAGTATAACACTTGCTTATGTTCCACCGTATTCAAATATCAATTTGCAATTTCTTAATAGTAAAGAAGTTTCAACTTTTAAAATCTAACTTTATTTGAGCTAATCAAAAACTGAAAACTGTTCCTAAATATATATATAACTTATGCAGAAATTTAATGAGGCCAATTATCATAACAATTTTACAGAAACACATTCATTTCATACCAGGCAGCATGAAAAATCAATCAGACCCTCGGCGAGATTCAAGCCATAGAACGTCCAGCTGCTAGCTGAACGTGCTACCATTTATACCACAAGAGCACGCACGGAAGATTGCGATAGTTACTTATAATTTGCAATGTTTTATACTACAATTAGCAAAATATAACATAATATAATAGTAATCGATATTAAAAATGCTTATAAATCATACACACAACCATTAAATTTTACAATAAAACTTTCAAAACAACAATTAACTTATGCAATATAAAGCTTTCTGAAACAATGCTCAGTACAAAAAAAGTACATAGAAAGGAGGAATAAGTCAATATCTCAGGTACTCTCAGTTTATATTTACCTCGAGCGCAGATATTAAAGTATGATCTGAAGAAGCTGGAAAATGCTCAAAGTAAATCAATGTTTGAAATAACAAAGACATAAGAAGCTTTCTCTACATCAGGATTGTTCTTCATTTTAAGACTGATAATGTTAAAGATTAAACTCAGGGAGTGTTGAGTATGCCTTAACTTTATACAAACACAGCTGAACACAGAGATAACGTAATGGTAATTTTCTCCTTGTCATTCTTTGCAAGCCTATTTCCTATTTTTAAAATATATACATACTAGCGGAAGTACCCGAAATAGAGTTAAGTTAGATTGAGAGTAATGCATATTACAAGAGAGAATGATACCGCTGCAATCCTTCTTCAATAACGATGCAACAAATACGATTAATGGTTATACATTTTAAGCCTTATGCGATATGGAACCCACATAAAAAACTCTTTGATAGAAAAATAAGCTAATTCTGTCTCATTATATCAGCAGCAAAGGCACACAGTTTTGAAAGATTTTCGTCTATCTAATCAAATGGTCGTAAAAGCTCAAGTTTCATCCTATATTTTACCTATATTCAATTTTAGTCGATTAAATGTGGCAAAATATTTATCATAATTGATCAGAAATCAATAACGCAAACAAACAGACAGATATCCTTCTTTATATGTGTAGATTTTGTAAAACTTACAAATTTTTTATTAACAAACTCTACGATTTCAAAGCGAGCAGCAGCAACATTTTTCGAAATAAAGCATTTTTATCTCCAACGCGCGAGACTGTTACCACTGAAAAAAATGAGTGTGAAAATGAGCGCTTTCAGAGTTTTTAATTAATATTTCGGCTGATTAAAGTAGTACGAAGGTAGGAAAACTCGAAATGGCTTCCTACGAATTTTTGGAATCGGGAATAATGTATTTAATGGTTGGCAATGTTATTTTTACTTCATCATAAAACTTAGAAATTTTTTATTAATAAACTCTAGGATTTGAAAGCGAGCAGTGGCAAAAACTTTCGAAATGAAGCAGATTTTCATCTCCAGCTTGCGGGACTGTTGCCACTCGGAAAAATGAGGGCGAAAATTGCCATTTTTCCGAGTTTTTAATTAATATCTCTGATTTTAGCTAATTGCTTTAGAAAAAAGTAGATGTCTACCTTTTCCAGGACTCAGAAAAGAGTAGTAGAAAGTTTAGTGCTATAGTATAGTAGTGATATAGCTATTGTACTATACGATAGCTATATTAGTGACTGAGTTATTAGAGGACAAACAAACAGACTTTCTTCTATATATATATATATATAGATAATGCCAAGAAAATTTCAAAGAAACTTTAATAAGGAAAAACCAGTGTATATATATGTATATTAATAATCTGGAACTCCAAACTTAATATAAAGATGTTCTTTAGATAATGGAGAACTACCTTCAACGAGATTAATTTTAATGAATCATACACAGCTCTTTTTCGGAATCTCTAAATTAAAATGGCGAATTCAAA
Organism: Stegodyphus mimosarum; assembly: GCA_000611955.2. NCBI lineage: Eukaryota > Metazoa > Arthropoda > Arachnida > Araneae > Eresidae > Stegodyphus > Stegodyphus mimosarum. The sequence goes on from KK121193.1 coordinate 60,382, forward strand.
TGTTTATGTTATTGTATAAATTGAAGCATAATAATGTGTTACAGATTTAAGCACAGTTTTCGCGATTTAAAATACTTCCTTTAATTTAGTCTTTGGAAAGAAATATAATTCTTTTGATTGTAACTCCACATATTGCTGACAGATTATGATATATTAAAATCCTTACTACTAATTTTATATGTACGTAGGTAGATCCAAAAGTTTACGGCATGATATATTTCTAAAAAAATGGAGAGTAGATTTTAATAATTTATTTCCTAGTGTGACTTCCATGTACTTATATACATTTTTTATATATTTTGAGTAACTCCGCACTCTTGAAAAACTAATCTGAAGTTTTTTTTTTCTTAAAACGTTCCATAACTGTATTATTTTGCGCCATCATCGTTTAAATCTCTTCCCACGATGGTCAGATTTCAGAGTGAAGAATATATAATAATATCTTTCATCCAATTCTGGTCTGTAAGGAAGAGGTTGATCACTCTCTTTAAAACTACAGCCTTGTTTCTTACTCGCAGTGCCATCTTCCTGAATTTAAATTACAGAATGAAGTCGGGATACCCATCCTGCAAAGACTATATTCATCTAGAATTTGTCAAATATTAATTTTAGATAGATTTAATTTTGCTGCTATCTCTTTGACTTTTAATCGGTTGTCAATCAGTCTTTCCTTCTAGACACGAGGCAATCTTCTTTGATGTCAATGCCTCCAATGGTTGATATTAACGAAAATAATCTTCTACGGATTCTCTAGAATTGTACGAAATTGTTTTCCCATTCTTTAATTACAGAGCAGAAAGGAGAGGAATCACCATATACATAATCCAAAAGCGATGATTTATTTCTTTGAGATTAAGATCTTTTTAAGTGAGGATTTTGATCATAGATCGTTTGTTCCGAAATGCTCATTTTAAGCAACAAGCTAACAAACCACTTTATTCTATAAAGATGCAAAATTGAATGCAGCCGATTTTACTAACCAAACTTTCAACTTTATTTATTCTTGTCGCCACTACTCCTGCAAGAGAAATTTATTACCAAAGTTGTATTCATATCTGAGACTGGAAACTTTTGCATCTATCTACGTAAATTTGGCTAATTAAAAGGTAGAATGGTCTAAAGTTCAAATAAAAGATTTACTGAATAAAAATTGTAATTTTACATCAAAATAAATAGAAAGATAAAACGTTCATTGTGTTGTGAAACATATGATGCTTATATGTCTTGGACAGAGCTTAGTTTATTATTCGGTTAACATAAATTCCATTAGCATATTATTCGGCTAACATAAATTCCATTATACATATATGAATATAATTAAGTAATGGTTATACTAAAATAAAATACTCAAAAAATAAATAGATCATATAACTCTGTCTCTGTTAAGCAAACACGGCTTAGTAGTATATATGTAACGTGGACTGCACTTCTGCTGTAATTTATAAGGGGGATTCAAATGAAAAGGTACAAAACGGAATTACGGATAGATTGAAGTCTTTATTTACAAGTAATCACCAGAAGCCTGAGTACAACTATCCCACTGTTTCACGAGCCGAAGGATTCCCTTTTTCCACAATTCCTGTAGCTGTGACAGGAGCCAGTTTTCCACTGTGTCCTCAGTTCGTTATCCGAGTTGAAGCACTTCTGTTTAAGCTGTTACTTCTCACCAGAACCTTCACCTTGTCGATAGATTCAGCCATGATTACCGTATTTGCCTGGCTTTGTCTCGGGTCATCACTCAAACACTCCAAGCCTTTACAAAACACTGGCTCTCCAGTTTTTTACTGACTTGTCGGGCACACAGTCTCCTCCGTACACGACCATGATCCCGCGATGAATGTCGGCCATTTTAGACCCTTCCACAGTCAGAAATCTGATAACACCTCGTTGCTCCTTAGTCGTCGAATTTTGCAACGTGAACTCCATGATGTCCTCGCAGGCTATTCCGCATCAATTGGCCGGAACATACAACTGCCTATTTCTTTCCTGCGTCATGTGCTAGCGCCCACACATGCGCACAATCACGCGGGACACTACATTCGCGTCCTTAAATGTCTACTACGTTATGCCAAAGAGGAATATTCAAATTTCATCTGGTTTATTTGTTACGAAGTTTTGTACCTTTTCGTTTGAACACTCCTTATATTTCTGTTTCAGATTAAATGTGTACTGCATGATTTTGATTAAGTTTTTTCCTTAGCAAGTTTCTCTTTCTCTCCATTAAGTCTTTGTGAAAAATTCAGCTAGGGCAGCTACTACTGCAACTATATAAAGTACAATCGCATTTTCATAGCCCTCCGGCTCAATACGAGTAAAATTAAGACTATAATTCTTGATATCTCAAGCATTTCTGATAACGTTTTAAAAAGATGCTAGTATTCTTGTACTATATATTTCGTAGAGCATTTTGTGATTTCCTCTGAGGAAAAAAATACGTTATTAACTTTACTTACCCATTTAATTGATAATTTTTTTAATTAAAGCGAACATTTATTAATTTTCATAAATATTAAAATTAATTAAGTTGCATAAAATATTATTAGCTATATTTTTTATGAATAATTGTTAATACTCCTGTAAATTGTTAGGCTTTGCTTACTTATAAAATACTCTTTTATTTGATATTTCTATTGAAAAAATCTCTTTGAAATGTACCAAAGAATTTTTTTTATATTGCATCTTAATTTATTGCTCTGATAAGCTGTTGATCTTAATAATTTGTGTAAAAAAGAATGAAATTTTTCGCCTTTTGTTGTATCGAGCTCGACTCTTAAAACAGATTTTCAAAATAAATATTAAGAATGAAAGAATCATCTCTGAAGCATGCCCAGTAACGTGCGACAAATTCTGTAAATAATTTTCTTAGAAATATTTTCATTGAATAACAAAGTCGTTTGTTATAGCTTTCAGAAGTTTTTTTTGTCAAATGTGTATATTGAATAATTTATGTATTAATGGATTAACGCCAATAAAACTAAGGAAGAAAGTACACTAACATGCAAACTTTACATGGATTCCAGACATCACCCTGGAATTCGGACGAGCCTCATTTACCGTTAGATGTCCAGGTTGACTCCATAAAGATATGAAAATAAACATTTTACAGTCATTATAGCACATCATGTGCCCAAAAGTTCAGACATTTTTGTTCAGACAATCTCCCAGAAATTCAGACACTTTGTAGAGTCATTAAGTTTATTTCGAAGCAGAAAAAAACGAAAAACGAAAAATCAACAATGTTTTCAATCAGTTATCAGCAATGATTAATGTCATCAATAAACAAATATATATAACCGACGCCTATATAAATTTCATCAATATCTATTGCTTGTGACAAATTAGTACGTACTTCTTAAAATTTAATGCCTTATCATCTCGATAGCTTTAAAATGAAGACTTTCATCTGTTTCATTTTAAGTTCAAGTATGTTGAAACGTATTTGAGGAAAACTTCCTTTCAATGATATGTTGATGAAAATCTCGCATACATTCTCATGCTAGAAGTTTTAAAGATGATATAGCATGTATTTAAATAAACAGCTCTAAACAGATGACGAATTTAATGCTTCGATGCGTAGATGAAGTGAGCGGCATAAATGTGAATAAACAACGCGACATATGTCAGCGCACTCTGACATCTTGTAAGATTCATCGGCCCAGAAAATTGGAGATTGGCACAGAAGAACACGTTTGCCCTTGAGGTGTTTCAAGGGTTAAACACTTTTACCTGCAACTGCGAGATGCATTTTTCTCGGCGTAATTATAAAGTAGCGTTAAACCTTGATTGATGTAAAAAACGATGATTTTTCTGCACTACATTATTTACTTCAGGCTTTAGAATTTTTTCAATTAAAATCCAGAGATTAAAAAATGCTAACAGAACAAGATAGATTCTATCTGTAAAACTCTGAGCTAAGATTTAGCGGAAAACATTCTGGAATTCAAAATGACTCAAATAAATTAAGCACAAAACTGATAAATCATAGTGAATTTCTATTTTTTTTCGTGCTTATATGTAGGGAAGATATTTGATTTTCAGTTGAACTTTAATCGCTATATATCGATGTCCTAAATCTGTTGAAAAATAGATTAATCATTTAATCAAACTTTAATAATGCCATTTGCAGACTAACATAAGTATCTTTTAGTATCTTATTACCTAATAAATTCTTAAAGTAGGGATTGGGTAAAAAATCTGGAGACCTTGAATAGATTTTTTTAATTATATTTTTATAAATAATTAGGTAACATAAAATTAATTAAAATATTATTAGGTATAATTTTTATAAATAATTAGATAAATGTTCTTTCTGTACAAATGGCATTTTTAAAAGTTCTTGAATAGGTAGCTCTTGGTAGATGATATATTAAACATTATCTCAAAACTATTTAATCTTTATAGTTTAACCTTTCATTGTTGCCTGTAATTTTTCTGAAGATATATTTTCATTAAGTAAATAACTATAAGTATTAGGAATCCATTATTAATATATTACAGTTTTCTTTTAATTAATGACTTGACTCGAATGAGAAGATCGTGCAACGTTTCTTTTGACCATGGGAGTCATAAAATAAAAACATCTGAGAAGCTTTGTCTTACACTTTCAAGAAGAGAAGCTTTGTCTTTCGTGAAAAATTAATAATATTCACATTCATAATCATTGTGCAGTGGCATAATCATAACTTTGCTAGAGGTTTATAAAATTTTATGTGATATGCACTTAAAACGCTTTTGATATATTCATTGAACACTATGCCTTAGGTTATTACTATCCTAAGGTTACTACTCTCATAAAATCTAGTTTGATGCTAACCATAACCTGCATTAATTTATTGCGATTATTTTCCTTAATTTACTGTTCAGAAGGAATTCAAGCATTAGTTATAAAGCCTCAACTTGTGTCCACAAAGCATGTAGTTTTAATCCTTCGTACGAGGTTTTGTTATCCTCATAAATGTTTTAATCATATTAAATTGATTAGACACATGTTTATGGGTATAGTAGCTCATATTTCATTATATATTGTTAAAAATCAGATTTACCTGATAAAATGAATAATTTATAAGGAAGAAAAATTCGAGAAACCTTGACCTAAAAACTGTGCATTATAAATTCCATTTAAAGAGGATAATTATAAAAGTAATGATAAATAAAACATCATAAATCCAAAGCATCGTAAATTAAAACATTGCGTGAAATTGGTAGCTAAACAATTTAACAAAATCTTGAACCCGGTAAAATCGTTTAAATTCTTTCCCAGAATTCACGGCCAATTTCTTCAGCACATTTCTGCGTTTTTCCTATAAACTAGTAAGATCATACCTATAAGGCGTTGAAAGCAAAAGTTAGGATTATTTTACTTGCTTTCAAGAATTTGTTTAAAAGGGCTTTATATTACACTTACAATTTTGCCTTTGAATGTCTTTTAATTCTTTTCAGAAATTTTTTAGCTTTCCTAGAAATATAATTATGGAAAAATGTTATCATTAAAAATTTACTTTCTCTATCTAAAATTGTTCTCGAGAAGTTACTTTACATTAATCTGTGGAAGTGGAAATAGCATCCCAAAACTGATGCTACAACATTTAGAGACAGTTTTGTTTAAATATTCTGTAGTATGTCTCAAATAATTCAAAATTCTTTTAACTGAAATTTTATTCATTTTGAAGCATAGCTAATAGATCATATTGTAAGAATTCATAGAAGTTTATGAACTGTCACGTCGACTGGTATTTTTAAAGCCATAATATATTGTTGCGAAAAATTCGGCGGTTGCGCCTGTATGTAAGCTTTCCGGCATAGCACTAGGGTTGCCATAAAATAGTGTATGGTAGGGTTGCCAGATTGGCGACTTTATCGCCCATTTGGCGACCAAATCGGCGATATTCCATGGTCCAATCGAGAAGCTTCTAGAACAACTTCCTGTCGAGATATTTCTCGAAACGTGTGGAACTTAAAGAAAACCTATATAAACCCTTGCGTTTCTGAGAGCAGGCAGATTGCGAGAAGATTGTGAAGCAGTGTGATTAATTGTGAGAGTTGTGAGAATAGCTGCTTACTGTGAATGCTAAGCTACGCGAGAGTTTTGTGAACGGAAAGCGATCGAGATAGTGCTTTGCCGTGAAGCTGCCTTTACAGTATAGCTTGACAGTGTATTGGTGATTGTTCCACGGTGTTTATTATAAGTTTAGAATTGTTCCACGGTGTTTATTAGAAGTTTAGTGTTGCCGTGAAGCTACCTGTACAGTTACAGCGGGAAGCTGTGTTGCTGATTGTTTCAGCGTATTTATTGTAGATTTTCGACGCTTTTAAAGGTAATTTTGGAACTGTGCTGTAAATAGTGATTCCTGTAAATAAATTGTGCTTTTTATTGTTCTGCATCGTGTTTTCATCGGATACTCTCAAATCCATGAACCCGTATAACGCAAGAATATGTACTTAACCCATTAGAGAATAATAAAATTGTGTGCAGTCATGATACTAAATAAATGACAGGTCAGACGCATTTAACGTGGACCATTAATTCTTACTGTAAAAGGGCTAAAGATCTAAATTATAAACATTCGGGAGCTGTAAAGAAAAGTACTGATAAAATAAAGTAATATTTATAAAATCTGATGTGGATACTACATGACTTATTTGTACGGTTTATTAAATTATACTCATTTTTTGCTGAATTTCATTTAAATTTATTTAATTCTAACTTAATTAACCGATCTCTCAAGGCAAGTTGAAAATGATTAAAAAAAACTGCAAAATTTGAAATTAAGTATCCCGATCAATTTTTGTCGTTATGGGAGCCAAAATTCTTATAACTTTATTTTTTTAAAGAGTATAAAGCTTTCCCAGATATAAGTACAGGAAATGAAAGACCGCATTAAAATATAAAATCGTTATTTGTCTAAAACTATTTTTTTTTAATTTAACATTCCAAAAACATGAATATTTTCATCATTCAAAACATTTGTAATTGCGTATGACTACAACCAATGATTACGAAAATAAAGACCGGGTAAGAAAGCGGATGAGAAAGGGATATGCACAACTAGATATTACAGCAGTTCCACGTAAAAAATTTCAACGTTCTACAGCTGATCGTGTCTGAGTTATGCCAGTGCGTAAGTACGTGCAGACGTCATGAAAAAAATCCCTTTTAAGTCCATTTTAAATCCCTTTTGCGATCTGTTTTGTAAGAAAGAGCCTTTTTTCTGTCCTACGTACAGATGTCAAGCAAAAATGTAGTCAAAATGGATAAGGAAAGGGTGAAAATGGTTGTTTCGATTGAAATATGATACCAGAAATTTTCCGCGATTGCAATACTTCCCTTACTTAATACAAGGAACTAAAAAGTAATAACAATAAATTAAAATAAATAGGGAAATTTTCAAAGTCAAATTTAAAATTCAAATATATGAGGAGAAAAGAAAATAACTAGTTTACAACGCAACAGGATTCAGATCACAGCAGAATTATTCTTTTTATTATCTTTCACATCTTTTAATATTAGAGCATACTTTATATGAGTATTTTAAGATAAAGATTTCCTTTTACTTTTACAAAAATGATTCAATTTAATGTAAATTTTGCAAGGAACATAATATAGCAAGAATAAAACTGATGAATGTAGTGAATTTATTTGTTGATTAAAATTTCAGCTTCCTGTCATTTACATTTTAAACTCTTTATTTTATCCGGCATCTTATCAAAAAGTGGATTTTCTTAATGATACTTCGTTCCCCCACCTGCAAGAAGTTGTTCAAAAAACTATCAATTCAAACACGTTCACTTTTAAAACAAACTTCTATATTTCAAGATATGCAACTTGAAACAACTTACATTCTTGTGTACTGTTAAATTATTCCAACAGGAAAGAAGAAGTAATGAAACATATTCGAACGGTGGCGATGCATATGCGGTCAAGATCGCAAGCCTGACACTAATGAGGAACGGGAAAACAAACGGATGCGTTAGGGATCATAAGGGGAGATAAATTGTAAAAGAAAAGTGTTTTTAGGTGTCATTCAGTATCAATATATCAGGAATAAAAACTTGAATGGAGCTACAGAGTTCTCCTTCTGTTCTTCACTGAAGTCAGTAATGTATACAAGGATGGAGACAAATATAGAAAGTGAAAAGTTTTGTATTGCGCTTTATGTACTATTAAACAGTTTAATAATATTAGTATGCACTCTTTTGGATTATTAATAACGTATATGTCCTTATAATTGCAAATTAAATTATAATTATCAAATGAATTTAAATGATTATATTTATTTGTTAATTTACATTTGATTATTACATTACTTTCGTCTAGGAATTTCCTTCTTCCCCTGAGCAATACATACATGTAAGTCACGAGGCTGAAAAGCACTGCTATAAATAAGTAAGTAATCCGATCCAATTCCAGTTGAACAGCACTAATTGTTTACGGAAAGTATCCTAGCTTTGAAAAGCTTCGTATCATCTAACATGAAATTAATTACTTAATCATCTTAACGATTTTGTGTGCTTATTTAATTGAATATGGCAAAGCATATGAGGATTGGCTAGGCATGATTTCATGGAGATTCATTTCATGATTTTATTTCTTTTGTTCTTTCATGTTATATAGTTTATAGCTTATCATTACATAAACTGAGATAATTAATAAATACGCTTTTAATAAAATAGTACATAAACATATCAGTAATAAAGTATTTATAACTATTTTTACTGACAGTTCCTAAAAATATTCACCTCATTAATGTAATTAATGAAAACCGTTTGAAACCAAAACAGAATTTGCGTTAGTAAATTATAGTTAAGAACAATGGGGAAGGCCCCCATTGTTCTGAATGTTATTGGAATAATTTAAAGATTAAATCTGATAGTATCTTAAGATGGTTTTGCATTCGGAAAAACAAGAATATAACTCATTTTGATTCACCTCTACTTTCTAATGCCGAATACCTGTTTGCCATATCCGTGATCAATTAGAGAGTAATCCGTGAATGTTTAATCCATGAGATATTAAGTATTGATTAACATTTCCTGTAACTATTTTTAATTAAAGCTTCCTAAGAGCAACCCCTTAATTTTGACTCCCAGCTTCTATTTTTAGGCCAGGATATGAGCATAGTATCTACCTTTAAACAATGGGATTTTTTTTAAACACTGTGGCATGACGATGCCTAGTAATAATAGTTTTAGCGTCTCAAAGAATCATTTTCTAGGTTCTCATGTTGATTTTTTCCAAGAGATATTAAAAGTTTCAATTGACGAGTATGAGCAATGCGTAATATATATATATATATAAGTATACCGTAAAGGAAAATGAATCCCAACAAAAGCTGATCGATTGCTATTGAACTCTAAAGAGAGGTTTATCAGAGGGAAAATGGCAATTAAAATTCCATTTAATTGATTTTAATTATTTCTTTACGATATTGATTTATTACTAATTATATTTGATTGGGGTATTTGAATATGAATTATCTGAATGTTTAAGAAAATATCATGACTGCGAGAATAGAAAAAAATATTTTTTGAGTGCTTGCTTTCTTACAGAATGAAGATGAATTCATTTCTACTCAATTAGAATTAAAATTTATTAGCTAATTAATGTGTCCTCTGTCGAGTACCTTAGTTCAGTGATCCGTATTAATGTGCCATTTTTTTAATTTAAATGTTTCAAGAATAATTAGAAAATTAACCAAAATTAAAGAGCAGCTACCACAATGTAATTCAAAAACAGTTTTCCTTATACGTGAAAAGGTTGAAAGCCATTTCGTTTAGGACTCTCAGGTACCCAGATGCTTCGGATACATGTAACATAGCATTCGAAATGCAAAACTCAATATTTACTACGGATTCATTGATGTGACAAATATATGTCTTTCTACGCCTATGGCTTTAAAAAAACATGTTATTTGCTTTACAGTTTATCGTTCAATAATACATTTTCATCGTACAAAATCGCATTTATTCAAAGAACTCAATTTGTATTTTCATTTTCTCTGTATAAAACTGAATGCAGAGAAGTTAGATGTTTAAACGACCCCCACGTTTTCTCACGCTTCCCAGTGAGCTTATCCTCTCTTTTTCAGTTCCCCCGTGAAAAAGGGGGTTTCAAATTTATGACTTACCGCATATAGGCAGCATCCATTTGAACAATTACGGTGGTTCATCTAGGCAAACATTATTATTTCTATCCAACATAAGACAAGGATTTACTAGAAATGGATTACACTCTTCTGCCGCTACAATTAAATGCCGTTCTAGACCATGAAATATGTTTTTGGTCTGCTGAACTGAGTATATTAATAGACAATAATCCGAAACTTTGTCTGTTCAGGCATAAAACTAAGCTGTCGACATAAGGCAAAAATCTATGTCTTTTGTTGTCGAAACATTGTGTGTCCAACATAAGGCAAAAATTATCATTTCTGTCCAACACATGACAAGGAATTACTAGAAATGGATTATACTCTTCTGCGGCTAAAATTAAATGCTGTTTCAGACCATGAATTATGTTTCTGGTCTGGCGAATTAAGTACATTAATAGATAATAATCAGAAACTTTGTCATATATAAAAAAGTTTATAATTTTGAAGGAAACTGGCAACGTGGCAAATCCTATCTAATTAGAGATATACTTTCTCAGGACTCTCAGTTAACTACAAAATTATTTGTGATACAGTAAAATTATTACTTAATTAATATTTAATTGCTTATATAGTTACTAAATTAATTGGAACTATGATTTTTCTTGTTTAGAAAAAATATATTGATCATCTGGTTTTAGTATTTAAAAAGTTTGGTATGATATCTAAAAATATAATCTATTGCCGTTAAAACTAAGAATCGATTTTTTTTTTTCCAATGGCGGGCTCTAACCGTTTACAGGCTTTAGTCACTATTAAATCTGGAAGTATGGTCTCTTTATTATGGAGGCAATGTAATAGGTGGGCCACCGTTACCTCTTAGGGACGGGCAAATTACACCCATGCCAGCCCCGGGATTCGAACCCGGGCCCTTCGGGTACGACAGTCAGATTCAATAACTACTTTCCCTTCTGATCAGCTTAATAATTCAATTAAAATAATTATCTTTTCGAGGAATAGCTGATTTGATTTTCGATGACCTAGAGTTAATTTGTCAGAATTAAGTATTAACAGCCTAACTACTAAGCTTTTAACTGCTTTATATTGAACGAACGCACAGCAGCCTATTATTAAAAAGATATTCAAATTACAGATCCTTTTAGAAGTAATATGAGGTCATTTTTAAAACTGCATGATCATTTTGATTGATAATTACCATTAGGCAGCAGCTGCAATAACTTAACAATTAAATATCCTTTTTTGTATATCACTTAGCTACACCATAAATTTACTTTCGGTAAATCTCCATTTAAACAAAATTCACTTTATAAGGTTTATTTAATTAATTAGTTGTAGAGTCATTATTCGAAGCAGGAGATGTGAAAAATGAGCAATGCTTTCGCTAGGACTCGAACCCCGACCACTCGAATACGCGTGGAATGTGCTGACCACTACACCACGAAGGCAGGCGAAGTAGGCGGGAGAAATACCTTATATATCCCCCTTTTAAACTGCGATTGGGAGTTAGGGAAAGGGGACCCAGTCGCCAAATCCTGGTGGTGGAGAATCATCATCCAACATCCTTTTAGTTCGGGCGCCACTTGTAGAGTCATTAGGTTATTTGGAAGCAGGAGTCGTAAAAAACGAGCAACGCCTTCGCCGGGACTCGAACCACAGACTTCTAAGAAGACGGTAGAAATACCTTATACTGTGACTTGTTCATTAGAAAGCAAGGGTATGAATTAGAGAGGTTGCACTGGGATAGTATTACTGTTTTATTTTCTGGAAATGGATCATCTCCGCTCTGTAAAACTCCGGGCTTTGACCTGCAACAGAAACCGGATTAGTCAATGTAAATTTACTTTTAAATTAGAGATATTAATCGGATAAGAGGCTAAGAGAGGGTCAATTGGTTTGTTTATGACAAAGAACACGAGAGTTATCTACCTAAGGGAAGATATGTCTTCAAGGAGAACTTTCTAAGGAAAACTCCCTAGAACCTACGTTACACATGGCAACAATCGCGGAAACGCTAATGTATCTAGCCCTTTCGGAGGTATTTAAAACTCATGTTAATCTACCAGTGTTCAGTGACTTTACTGCTCTGCTACTGGTGATCGGAGAAGCTCTGGAGCTCTGAAGGTTTCATTTTGTGATTAGCTTAATTTTTTCAGTTTATTATGTTTGGTTCGCGAGAATGGAATCGAAAAAAAAAACTATCAATACTTTTAGTTTGTAACTGTCTATAAATTGAAGAATAAACTGCTAGGTTTTAATTGCTCTTTGAGTTGCTATTTTTTACAGTCAGGCAGCTAATAGTGACGGCAGTAATTCTCCTGAAGCAAATGAACATAAAATCAGGCTTTTAAGATCAAAATAAGCATTGGACATCTCCTAATAGCTTAACGATAACCTGGATTAAGTAAAAGGTGGCAAATATTACTGAATCCATAAAATCTGCGAAATAAATTACATGTGTTTGCTAATATTCAAGTATTTAAGCTGTAGTAATACGTGTTTTTCAAAGTGCTTGTTTCCAACCTCGTTCGTCAGACAGGCATAAATAAAGCGTTAACATCGTTTAAAGATTATTTTATATTAGTTTAAAAATACTTAGGATATAACTTAAGCGTTAAAAAGAGCCTTAAAATCTTACTGCAGAAGAATCACGTGTGATAAGCACGCTACACCTAAACGTTCTTCTAGCAGGAGTTTTCAATTCAGTTTTA
>KK121193.1:73240-129458 GCA_000611955.2 Stegodyphus mimosarum
GGCAGCTAATAAATATGTACTGAATGATAAGTCTAATTTTGTAACTTGTTATTAATGTTATTTTTAATATATTTCGTGTTTCAATAAGATGTGTCTTCCTTATCTGTTGAATTTGAACTTAGCAACTTAACTTTTAAGGCGATCAGTCATCCCAGGAAAACAAAGTAAGCTCAATTTAAGTATTTCTTTGATTGAAATTAAAGAGGCTATCTTTGAAGAAATAAAAAGATTAGTAAGTTAGTTCTTTAACATTAAATATTGTAATTCATGAAGTTTCACTGGAAATAACAAGTATAATATCTGGAACCCCATAATACTCTACATCTTGTGACTTATATTTATACAGAGGCTGTTCTCACATTTTTTAGACGATTTTGGTAAGCGGTAATAAAAAATCGTTTGCTTCAAAAGAATTGCAATTTTACTATGTTTTTAAAAGTCAAAATTATCGTCTGCGGCTTGAAAGTTTTGTTTTCATTCAAAATGGCGAATTTAACAAAGCAGTGGTTCGAAGGCTACATTTACGCTCTTTCCGAAGAGAAATATGCATACTCCGTTATCCAAAAACGATGTGAGAGTCATGGTTTTGTGATATCTAAAGCGTCGATAGGTAATATCATCAACAAGAAACGAAAAAAAACGTCAAATTGGAGCCTCAAGTGGGACAAAAATTCCAAACAAGTATCCAAGGAAAAAACGGACTTCTTCGACTATTGCAAAGGTACGTTGTTTAATGTTAAAAGAAAATCCTCCTAGTCAAAGGACAGTTGCAAAATCATTAAAATGCTCGGTGTCCATAGTAAACAAAATGATAAACGTTGATTTAAATCTTAAGAAAGCGAAAAAACGCAATGTGCATCGTCTTCTTCCAAGCATATCGCTCAACGCAGGACACGCTGCAGAATTCTATATGAGATAAGAAACACTTATGCAAAGAAAAATGGAAAACAATTGTACAATAGATGAAGCATGGGTGTATTTAAATGATTGTAACAAAAAAAGAGCCATTTATTATCATAAAAGGGAAAAAAAATTAAGTACATGGTTCAAAGAATCGAAAGAAAGTTTTTCTAAGGGATTCATGATTGTTGCTGGTTTTTCTTATAAATGGCAAGTTAAAAATAAAGAGAGTTCAAAAAAATGTCAAGATTAACTCCAAATGCTATCAAGAACATATTTTATCGCCAATGTTTCTGAATGAAATACCATCGTACCCACAGTGCCATCCATCTGTGAGACTCCATCAGGACAAAGCTAGCAGTCGCACATCAAAATCGACTGTAAATTTCTTAAAAGAAATGGAACAAAAAACTGGCATCAAGGCCATACTCTTCACTGATATCTCTACTAAATCTCCAGATGTGTCACCTATGGATGTTTGTGCTTTCGGACTTTTAAAAACTGCATTATCCAAACGTTGTCCCCAAACCCTAACAGGACTCTGGAAAGCTGTTCTTGAGGAATGGGATAGAATACCTCTTCTGACACCTCAAAAGGCTTTATTATCCCGGAAATTCCGGTGCCGAAAGATAGTTCAGAATAAGGGATGTCAAATAGAACATTTAAAACACAAGAATTTTATGTAATTTAGTTTTGTGAATACAATATACATCGTCTAAAAAATGTGCGAACAGCCTCTGTATACGATACCCTATATTCACAAACTCAAAATGAAAACTTTTAATCAATAGAGTTGCATACATTTCAAAATTATGTATGAATTGTTTTATAAGTCCAAAGGAGCAATTTTCCCGGAAGGGCTATTAATTTAGCTTTGGCGTTATGCGTCGTTTTAAGACACGCTTTCATCGTTAAAAAAAAGCCTTTTATAGAAGAGTAAAATCCGAAAATGCAAAATCTTCAGGCCTTAATGAATCAATTAAAGCAAATTAAACAAAAATTATTATTCGTTATAATTTAATAATAAGCAATATAGTTGTTTATTTTAACACAGAGTTCATTTCTGCAAGTAATTGGCACATTCGTAGTTGAAGTTGGTCTAAAGACATAAGCTCTAAAGACATTGCCAACAATCACGGTAAAGCAGCAGGAAAAGAAAACGCTTATCGTGCAACAAAATCTAAATTAAGGACCTATGTTCTGAAACTGATGATGTCCATATCATTTACAGACGGATGATGCCGTATTACACGCTCTTTACCTCAATTTATTTAAGCAGTCTTTGTAGTCTATTTACCATTACTTTCACGGAAGGAAAACATAACAGGAGGCCCAATAATGGACTGTAAAATTAAAAATGTCCCTAGGGGGGGTGACTCAGCGGGAGTCTTATGTCGCACGCTTGGGTGCCTAGAGAAGTCAACGGACCTTTTGGCAGATGTAAAAGTAAATAAGCAAATGAGAAGTTTTTGTTTCTTATGTCCATCCTCGTCGTGCTCACTGACCGACATTTTACGATGTCCCTCACGCTAGTATACGGTAATTACGTCACGGAGGGAAATGCGAATCTGCACCAAAGGAAAAGCGAAACTGTCCAAGAAATTGATCTAAGACAATATTTCTCTTTGTACGTTCTTTTCCTTATCTGAAATTTTTGCTGCTGCTTTTGCCCTCGTTATTAAAGCTTGAAATGTCGAATTCGTGTTTATCTCGGCGAAAAGATTGTTAAAAAATGTTAAACATGAGCTCTCCGTGGTCTTGTTTTAGAAAATGGGTTAATTCTAAATTCGTGATAATGACAGTAAATATTTTTCTGAATCATTTATTTCTGAGCATTAAATGTTTAGAAAACCTATTATTTACTTTTAATACTTACGTCTTCCTTTCATTTAATAGGGGATAATGGTAAAGATGTAATGCGATAGTTAAAATTAATAAAACTTAAAAAGTAAAATTAAGGAGTTTTTTTTTACCCCAAAGGGCGTTATTTCAGAAGGAATATTAATTTCGTTTTGGCATTTTGCGTCGAAAACTTTAAATGTCCGTTTTACTTTTCAAATTATTGCCAACAAACATTATCCCCCTGTGTTATATTTAAAGAAATTAAATAATGAAGCATCTGCATAAATGTATATATGTTTCTCGCAATGTGATAAAACGACGGTAGATAGAGCCATCAAATTTTGAATAACATAATCCTCCACCGAATATAGGCATCTGGAAGCCCTAATTTAGAATTTGGAATTTGTTTTATTATCGATTTCATATTTTGTAACACTTTAACGAATTTTTGATGAACAAACTCAACGATTTTAAGGCGAGCAATGGCAACACTGTAGGGGGGGGAAACATTTTCATCTCCAGCGCGCAAGGCTGTGTATTAGAAATTCTAAAGATATGCTCATTTTAAAATTATTTGCGATATTGCTCTTGAACCGAATGTTATGGTTTAAGTGCGAAGAACATGATATTTAACAAATAAATGTAACACACAAAACGTTGAAAAAACGCCTCTTTGGGCGTAATATAGAATCTGAAAGCTTTCAGATTCCCCCCTCTCCATTTACATACTAGTGAAAGTATGCAAATGGAGACAAGATTCCTTTCTAGACATTTCTATACATTACGGAGTACGATATTGTTTACCCTTAGTTTTGAGTACATATTGAGTAAAAGTATTTAGTGTTTTTTAATGAATATAAAAACGTATTCTTATTTCACGATACCTTAGGAAACTAAACCATAATTTTGTGCGTACTCGAACTCTCGCCCTTCGGATTTCTGTGTTATAGTAGTATACTGTCAGTATATTGCACTAAATAAACGCATGATAGGATTAATCTGATTGCATACAGCTTTTGTTATTTTTAGAAAATCATAAAAAATACATGTTTTAATTTAAATAAGAATGCATTTTTACATTTACTAAAAGCTTTAGCATTTTGCTTTTCTGCTTCTTTCAAAAGTCTTATTATATCCATCTTATTGTTCTTGCCAAATGGATTGCTACTGCTGAAAAAAAAAGCCTTTATTCCATTTGCTGACTCGGACACATTTTCACTTTGTAAGGTGTTTGGAGGAGGGAATCCAGGGTTTTTTGAATTATTAATTATGAGTTTATCGAAAACATTTACCAGTGTATTTGCTTAATTTTATTGATTTTTATAATATGTGCTATTATTTTCGAGTTTACACTTATAGCCTTTACGTCGCTTTCAGTAATATTTCATGACCTCTACAATAATTACAGGTATTTTAATTATTCTAATGCTACATTATTGTTAAAACTTTAATAAACTGGAATTCCTTCGTTTATTTCCATGTTAGGTTTTACTTATTACTACTTGGTAACTGAATAATACCTCCTGGCAATCTAGCCCGTCGAGGAAAAAAAGAAAGAAAAAACTCTGGTATATATATATTATATCCCTTTATTTCCAACCATGGAGGAAGAAGTAAATCTATACTTATCTCCATGTTTCCAGCGAGCTAGACTGTCTATAAGAAATTCTAAAGGTATGCAGCTTTTAAATATTTTGTGATTTTGCTGCTAATCTAAATTTTATGTGGTTTAAGTGAGAAATATATAAATGCGAATTGAATAAAGTTATCACATAAAAAGTTAATAAAAAAAAGCAAATAAAAAGTTTTGTAAGCCACCTTACTAAGACAACTGAAGGCTGATATGATGAACTGAGAAAAGAAGCAAAAAATAGAAAAATATATGCCAACACTTAACATTTCCCGGGAATTCTAAATATTTGCTGTTAAGCTGCTTTTAAATTTTTATGACTTTGCTGTCGAATTGGCATACGTGCGAAAAAAAGTAAGTTTAATAAAAAAAAAAGCTAAAAAAATAAATAATAAATGATTGGGTTAGCAGAATCGAGTGCAATACGATACAAGTAGACTGCGAGCGTGAGAAACCTTAACAAACCCTTTTGGGTGCCCGTTAAAAATCTGAAGCCTTTCAATTTTTTGTTAATATATATCGTCCTGTTAAATCAATAGAAAAGTACATTTCGATTCAACTTTTGATCTATTTATATTTATACATTCAAAGAGGCAACTGTCAGAATGACAGATGTTTTACACGTAAAAGGGTAACTTTCTTCTTTCATAATTTCTTTTCTCGGATGAATAGTTTAAGCACCTTTACACTAATAGGAAGTTTGTCATTGAAAATTAAGCAATTTGGTGCCTTAGTCTTCTGTGCATAAGTATGTCAAGGATAATTGTTTACAAATCAAACATAAACTCCGCATTTTGTATTTTAAACTTACTGAAACGAAATAAACGACCAACAACAGTTTCTTTGGGTCTACTTTAGTTTCCATGAAACGAGGCTCTGTTTTAAATATAGAAAAATAATCTTACGTAGACACCACATAACTTCCTTTACAGATTATAAGCTACGCACATTCTTTGCTGCACTTCATTTAAACTTTTTTCATCAATAACAGAAATACTTACTAAAATGTACAGAAGTATTTTAAAATAGGGGATCTGGGAGCTAGTTGTAACAATTTTGAGGAAAGAATGTTTATATTTTTTAATTTATTAACGATTTTATTGATTATAACTGCTTTTTATACCATAACTATTCATTCATCATATTCGCAAAAACAAAAATTGGCAATTTTGTTGAATTTAACACAACAAATATTTCTTCAAAATTATTCATTTACAGTTTTGTCCAGACCTCAAGCGAAATTATAACTGTAACAGCCCTTCGGTAAATAGCAACAATTAAAGCGACACAATTTAGAAATATTTATTCACTAATCATTCTTTTGTTAATTAAAGCAGAAAAGCATTTGGTCATTGTTATTACTTGGTATAGTGATAATGAATGATGTCAAGTAGTTTATAGGAAAATAAAGATAAAATTATTTAATAAATCATCATAAAAGCCCATCTTCATAAAATTTGCAGCTAATGCAAGCTAATGAGAGATTGTTTCCTCTCACACATTTAATGTGTGCACGCACTCAACAAAATGCACCAGTTCTTCCTCATTAGAGTTGCTGCAGACATGCTGCAAGTTAGGCAAAAGCATTTTTCTGTTTTAGATTCTATATTCTGAGTTCAAAATTCCCTTGTTCACCCTTTTTATCTCTTCGTTTTCTTTACGGGTACTTCTTTCCTTTACCCTTCTCTTCTTTTTTTCGTTCTTATTAATTATCGTTTCATAATTTTTTCCAAAGTTTATTTTTCGGGTGTGTAAATTAGGATGGCTGATTTTCGTTTGAGTAGGCCAATGTTTGATTGTTCCTCGTTCTATAGCAAGAAAAAAAAGCCAGAAAGTCTAACTATACGAATCAAAATCTCGGAGAAATTACAGCTTGACAGAGATTTTGTTACATCTTGCCTCCTCGTATAGTTTCGGATATTTTGTTGATTTACTAAAAGAAAATGAAATTAGTAAAATAATTAAAGCAGAATTTTGAAACTTAATATATAGACAGAAAGATGATTAAAATCATAGCATAATTTATCTTGAATCAAAATTTTCTAAATATACTTTTCTTTCCCAATAACTAAGTAAGACTTGAGTACGTGCACCCAATCTCTCACTACCCATTTGGGGGAGGGGGGTAAACTGCCTATGCTTACGTAATAAGGCCCGTTATAAAAAATCATGATTTGGAAAAATCCTGATCAAAATTTTTAAAAACCACAGCCTAACGTGCGTGTTATTACTTACCCTTATTACAACAAACCCCTAGCTCTGCTACGATTTGAGTTTTGTCCATTTAAATTGCAATGAATTTTACAATAGTTTAATGCACAATTTTGTAACAGTTTTAGAAACCATACTGGCATATTTCTTTACTGCGGAATTGAAAAAAATATAGTCAAAAGACAAATCAGATTTTATAAACAATTACCGTGAATCCAGTTTTCGAAAACGATCAACGTCAGATTTACAAAAGTGTAACAAAAATTTGCATTTCAACCTAAAGTGCTTGCATTTAGAAAAGAATTATAACATATGTATTCTCGTTTCTTGCTGCATTTTAGTTAGGTACTGTCTCTAATTATAAAGAAATAGTACTCAGAATAAAAAAAGAGCACTCAGGCTTTAATTCCCGACACAAAGAACTACTATGATAAAGAACAAGTACTTTAACAATCGCTTTAACAAAATTAATTTCTTAACAGAATATATTTTATTACTTACTCGAAGACTAGATCTTGACTAAATCTACACCAAACTCAGAGTTGTTGCGTTACTAATTTTATGTTTTACATCATTAGAGTATCTCTGTAAAATTTACGTTAACTCACTATATATGCACTCTTACTTCTGCTTTCGTACTCTCTCACCAGGATGCAGTTTGGATATACGTATATTACAATAGAATTTTTTTAAGTTAAAGCGAAGAGGACCTTTGCAGTAACACTGAACTTCGGGTACTTCTTTGTCCATGTCTGAGAATGACTTTAAATAACGGCTGCTAGCCGAATTTACTGCCCATTGTAGAAAAGTTTAAGATAATGCTTGAGAGGAATTTACTTTATGAATTTCTAGCATTGAATGCTTTTACTTTTACATTAGCTTAAATCTCGCAAACAGCGGAGTTTGAATTTTAAGCCCAAGTTTTGCACGGTTTAGTTAATGATTTAATAAAAATGTCATTTAAAACTTCTCCTGAGTGCATTTACTAGACGGCGAGATAGTCTCTTCTCAAGCAAAACTTAGTTAAATAAGTGAGTGTTCCCGTATATATTTATCACAATTTAAACAGAACTTGAAAGTTCTTTTAATAACAAAACACTGAACTGGGAATACTTAGCTAAAATATTATATGCAGAGAGCATTCTAACTACCCCAAATATTAAAGTTATTTGCATTTCGTTTTCTTTCTAGGCTGAGCAAAACTAAACATTTTGTTTATTTATTTATAATATTTTCCTCGATTTAAATAGTTGAAAAGGGTAACATAGCGCAATACGCCTTCATAAGATATTATTAAATTAGTCGTATAAATGTTTACAGTATGGAGACCGGCATACAATGCTTCGCAAGTATTTAGCATAGAGACATTGGCAGCAAATTAATGAGGAGCAGTATATAGACCTACTATTTTTATTTATTCAGCAATTTTCTTGTTTAATTTTTAAAAAGAAATAATTTCTTATAAAAATAGACTGAATAAATGTGACGTCATGACGTCAATATCCCAAGCATGCAAGGAATTGTTATCTCAAAAATTGCAGTATTTGGAGTAATAGTAAACATTTTTTTAAAAAAAAGCATTTTAGTTTTAGAACCTATATAAATCGAATTAATTTTATTGCTTAAAGTCTGAAATAAAAATGGGTTGAGTATATAGACAACTGGGTATTAATTTCACTTTATTTCTTAAATTTGTTAATGAAAGAGTAGTTTAAGCCAATACGATTTTGCCCTTTTTCACCTTTTCTTTCGAGTCTGTTGCCATTTGGCAGAATGTAAAATATTTACCTACCAAAGCCGTCTTTATTTAAGCTGTCTGTTATTGATTAATAAACTAATTTATATGAAAGCGTTAGATGCAGCTCTTAAAATATTAATTTTTTTGCTTTTTAATCTGATCGATTTTAAAAATTGCGTTTAATTCATGATATATCTAACTAAAAACATCAAGCATATTTATAGAATAGAGTTCCATATTTTTTTCCCTTTCAAATAAACAGATGATATATAACGTTCTTGCATTAGTCTAAATTTATGTTCATTTAGTGTCCTATAGAATATTTCACTACCTACCTTGACCATCTATCTGTATTGATAATCTCTACGAATAAACCATATTAAACTTTAAAAGAAACCTTTGGGGCTACTGTTAAAATCTGTACACTTTCAAATTTCTTTTTTATCATTTTTATTTTATTTTATTTTGCTGAGGGGGAAAGTGTATTTTTGTATACTTTTATTTTTGAAAATTTTGTGCACAGTCTTTGGTAAAAATAAAAACCTCACTTGCATTAAAATAAATACGTATTTGACTTACAAGAAGGGAGCAGCAACTATTCAGATTTTCGAATGTTGGGATGTGTTGCATTTGCTCAGATGTTAGGAATACTGTTGTATTTCTTAATGTTTCCTTTCTTATTGACTGAATTTATATTTCTGGTTTTTTGGTAGACGTAGGGAAAATTAAAAGCCAACAGAGATATTATTTATTTTAAAAAAATCATATGAAAAGAAAATATTCGTGAGCAGATTAAGCAATCGTTTTTACTTGTCTTTTACATTTGACTGGCATTATGCAAGGAATTTATTTACGCCTACCAGTTTTTGTCTTAAATTGTCTAGTTTTTAAAATTCGGAAGTACAATTGCCCCAGAACTGATAAGGAAATGTCCTTCAAGGGAAGAACAATAAACTCTGTAGTCATCAACTGGTCAGCCAAAAATATTATATAATGCGTACGTACTGGATCTTAATTCTTTTCCTTTTGTTAGTAGGCGAGGTGGTGTTAAAGTTTTGAAATCAAATGTGTCGCAAAAATGCGCTCGTATTTTCAGAAAAGTAGCAAGATTTTGTGTTGACACTGTAACATACATCTAGGAATCGGTTGACAAGCAACCAATCTGGAGACACTTTCGTTTATAACTCTGCTAAGCTGCGGTTGGTTGAATAGCTGCTGCGTCACCATGACGTCATTAATTACGTCGCAATAGCGGCGTGCTGTATATTTTTCAAGCTGAGTTAAAAAGCATCATAATGGCTACAAACACATACGAAACACATCAGTTGGAACAAATCGCTCGAACAAGCCAATTTAAATGCCGGTGAATCTTTCGCGCCGTGGTTATGAAGAGTAGCAGAAATGACGACTTTCTAATATTTGAGAGCAGACGTTCTATCAAGGAACATTCCTTCCTGTGCTTTCGGATTTTGAATTTCATGAAATGACGTTTTGGAATAGAAATGTGATGAATTAGTAAATTTTATGTGTAAATTAGTAATTTTAGTTATCTTTTATAATTAGAAACAACCGCAAATCGTCTGAAATACGAATATTAATAGATATTTGTAGATTATTGCTTTCAAGTGCAGACTGAAAATTTTAAAAGGCGATCTGTTCAGCTGTCGTGCAAGTGTATTGTAATTCAAAATGCCAAGTTCTAGAACTCATCAATCATTATCATCATTTTCATCCCATAGTATCTCAGATAGGAGCAGAGCAAAATCATATTTTTCTCGACGCTCTACTGTCACCAATGTCCCATCACAAAGACCAAACAGGAAAATGAGATGTATTATTGCCATAGGAATAGCTCTTCCCATCATTGCTGCCATCATAGGTAAGCGAAAATATTTTTAATTATTTTTTCATTTAATTGCAAGATAAACAAAAAAAAATCTGAAATGTTTCAGATTTTAAATTACGTCCAAAGGGACGTTTATTTAACATTCTGTGTGTTACCTTTATTTGTTAAATACCATGTTCTTCGCACTTAAACCATAAAATTCAGTTCAACAGCAATATCGCAAAATAATTTTAAATTGAGCATATCTTTAGAAATTTCGGTACACGCTCTCACGCGCTGGAGATAAAAATGTTTTTCTGTACAACGTTGGTATTGCTGGCTTTGAAATCTTTGAGTTTGTTAATGAAAAATTCGTTAAAGTTTTAGAGAATATTGTTACGAATTTCACATTTATTTGGCTATTTATTTAGAACTGTAATTAAAATTCCTTTTTATTTTCCCGTGCAACGCACGCAGACGATTTTTGAAGAGAAAGCTACGTCAAAAAAAAAAAAATAATAATAACATGCATACATTTATGCAGATTTTTCATTTTTTAAACTTTAATGCAGAGCGATAACATTTAGTGGCAACAATTTGAAAAGTGAATCGGGCATTCAGAGTGAATCAACGCAAAATCGCAAAACGAAAGTAATAGTCCTTCGGGACTAAATCCCTTTGGACTAATAATTTCGCACTTAGGTTCAGATTAGAATTATAAAAATAAAACTGTAGTTTATCTAGTTAAAACTTGATCAAAATATTTAAAAATTAAATTTAATACGTTTAGCTCAATATTTAAAAATTTTTAACCAAAATGCGTATTGTAGTTATAACATTCATTTTTTTAAATACATGTTTTTTTTTTGTGTTTTTGACAAAGTGAGTTATGACTGTATTTTTAGAATGTAGATTATATGTCTTCGATCAAAATACGAGAAATTAATGAATTTCTATTCACGTGATAGTGATTCGGAATCTATTTTTTTTCAAATTATCTCCAACTGTAATTTCCTTTTGATGAATGACAGTTGCGAAACTGTTAAGACAGGAAACATTTCGTGCATAGTTTTTAAAATTTCATGAAAAGTATTATAAACGATAATTAAAAGAATCATACGAAAAATTTTCATTTAATTTTTTAAGAAATTTCTCTATGTTCTTGAAAAAAATCATGGAGGAGAAATTCTTTTTTTAAAAAATACAGTTTTTCAGAAGTATAAATTTCAACATGATTTTTAAATTTATACAATAACAAATAGTAATCAAATAAGTATAGCATTGTACAAAGTAGTTAATATAATATTTTATGATACATATTTATTAAATAATGGTAGGTGTATTTATAAAGTAAATAACTGCTCTTTTTTGCTGAAATGAGGTATAATTACTCTGCATGTCAACAGTTTTTTCGTACATTTCAAAACATTTCTTTCAAAATTTATACAAAAGTGAAATTTAGTTAATTGAAGAACTATTTTAGTGAATTAAGAAAACTTAAGAAATATTTTAGTAAGCATTTTAAGATCTTGCAAATTCATTAAAATAATTCTCTAGAGTTCAGTCAATTTTGGAAGATTTCACAAATATAAAAGTAGTTAACTATTGTTATTTCCGCAATGAACTTCCCGAAAAATATCAGTGAGTTTTTATTAAAGGTTTTTAAAGATAACGATTTCCCAAATATTAGACAAAAATATCATTTGCATATTAACAAATCTATTCTGTAAATTTTATGTTGATAGCATAGGACATGCGCTTCAGTTATTTTTATGATAGCTTCTATTTTTAGTTAACTTGGTTATATTAAATGCAATTTTCCCAGTTTTTTTTTTCAATATTTTAAATATTTAAATTCCGAAGATAACTAACGAACTGGCTAGGATGTCTGATACGATAATTGAAGAAATGTTTTGAAGAATTTTGTGTTTTCTAATTATCTGTATTAAACATTATTCTAGTTTGGAATAAAATTATTAGAATTTTCTTTTAAAATAATGATACTAAGAGTCCTTAAAATATGTAGAAAAAGTATTACCAGTAAAATAAAATAATAGAATGGCAAAGCTTCAGATTAATGCCAAATCTATTAAATGCAAAAATAACGTTTTTTGAAGATTTTAAGATACTAATCAATTCAAATTTCTATCTTAAATTATCCTTAAGACACTGAACGAACGGTCAGCGCTACGTATTAATAAGATATACAAGTGTTAATACTTAAATTTAAATAAAAGTACGTTTTTTTAATAGCCTAAAAGGGCTTTTATTAGTCTCGAAACACGTTGTTGCGCTGTTTCACTTTTCTTTCGAGTCTGTTGGTTAAAAACGTAAGATAAAATTTAAGATTTTATTCAGAAAACGTAAGATATGCTTTCGTATTTGATATGTGTGTAATTAATTAATAAACTAATTTACTTAAAGGCAATAGCTGAAGTTAGGATAAGACGAACAACAAGAATCAGCATTATAATTGTAAATTGTGCGCAATGTTTCGATGGTTCGGTAGTTACACCATCGTAACTAGTCCTGCAAAATTTACAAATATAACGCTGATTCTTGTTGTTTGACTTTTCCAATTCATTATTCGGCGTGTTATTTTAACCTAAATAATAGATCAAGTTCTTAAGAATATTATTTTTTGCCCAAAGGGCGTTAGCCCAGAAGGGCTATTAATTTCAAAACGGCATTTTGCGTCGAGTCACTTTTCAAACTGTTGCCACCAAATATTATTGCCATCTATTATATTTAAAGAAACTAAATAATGAAGAATCTGCATGAATGCTTTTTGCATTGTGAAGAAACAACGGTATCTAGAGATATCAAATTTTGAATAACGTAGTCCTCCGACCGAACATGGGCACTTAGAAGCCCGAATTTTGAATTTCGAATTTGTTTAGATATATATGTGAAATTTTATAAAACTTTAACGAATTTTGGATTAACAAATTCAAAGATTTTAAAGCTAGCAATGACAACACTGTACGGGGAAAAAAACATTTTTATCTCTAGGGCGCGAGATTGTGTATCGAAAATTCTAAAGATATGCTGTTTTGCTGCTTTTAAATATTTTGTAATATTGCTGTTGAATTGAATTTTATGTGATTTAATTGCGAAGAACATGATATTTAATAAATAAAGGTAATACACAAAACGTTGAAAAAACGCTCTTTTGGACGTAATATAAATTCTGAAAGGCCTTCAGATTTTTTTTTATTCTTTAATCTGATTGTCTTTAATAAAAATGCATTTAATTCGTGATGTATCTAATTAAAAATTTTTAATATTTTTCTAGTATTATATTACATACTTTTTACTTAAAATGGTACTCTTGTGTTATTGGGACTGGATTAAGAAATGTATGTACGTATACACGTGTGTATGCATGTATATGTGTGTATACATACGTATACATACATACTTACATATATGCATGCATAGATTAACACATCCATCGATCCATACATAAATTTCTGAATCCGGTTTTGATAACAGAAGAGTACCCTTAAAATAAAATTATAAATATCCAGAATGTATATAACGTGTCCCATGTTAGCTTAAATGCATACTCATCTAATGTCCTATAAAATATTTTCGTTATTCTGCTTGGGCCATGTCTACCGATGATCAATCTTGACAAACACATTAAACTTTAAAACAAGCCCTTTTAGCAATCCTTAAAATCTGAATCCTATCAGATTTTGTTTCCAGCTTAAAAATAAAAATTAACATTCAGAAAAATTAAATTATATTTCAATGTTTTGTTTACTTTAAGTTCATACATAATGAAATTTCTTTTTAATGATATTTTGCAGCACAATGAATGCTAAAGCAACTATATGATCGATCATATTTATCAAAGACTATTTTAAAAACATTAAACGACGAGAAAAAAAATCCTTCAAAATATCAATGGACTTATGTAACTAGGAACATATAAAACTTGTAACAACATTTTAATTAGGGAAAAATAGTTATTAATAATAGATTGTCTGCAATTGAAGCGCAAAATTTCATTCATGAACTGTTCATGGTGATTCCGGAAATTATTTTTACCTCTAATCTTATCTTTTACAGAAACTTCTTCAGCTTTCTGCAGCATCAGTAGACTCTTGAATTGTTTTAAAAAATTGATCTGTCTTACCTTGAAAAATTTCGTAATTGAAGGTACATATCTAGAATCTAGAAAATGAAAGTACACCTTGCACAAAAAAAGGGGGGCAGTTCTATATCTTCCGTTCTGTTGGGGCAATTGACGAAAATTAAGTTCCTTTTTTTGTGTTTCAAAAGCACGACTTAATAATATATATTAGTAACCTATTTCAGGTACTTTAAACTCTGTCGCAATTACCATTCAAATGAATTATAATATCGTTGCAGTAATACCTGCATAATTGGAAATCAGATTATTTAACGATATTTTTTATACTCTAACTTAAAAGAAAAAATGTGTCTTTTGAAATTTACAGGTAATACATGAAATTTACATGTAACATGAAAATTTCATGCAAGTAATTACAAGAGAACTGGCAAAATAAGATCACCACTAAGATACGGCTAGCCCAAAGGGGCGTTAGCCCACAAGTCTCGAAATGGCATTTTGGGTCGGTTCACTATAAATGTTCGTTTCATTTTTCAAATTGCTGCCACCAAATGTTATCGCCCTGTATTATATTTAAAGAAATTAAATAATGAAGAATCTCCAGGATTTATGTATGTTTCTCGCATTGTGAAAAATAACGGTATCTAGAGCCCTCAAATTTTGAATAACCTAGTCCTACACCCCCAAAATATAGTTACCTTGAAGTCCGAATCTGGAATTTCAAATTTGTTTTATTGTCTATTCCATATTTTGTAAAATTTTAACGAATTTCTTTATTAACAAACTCAATGATTTCAAAGAGAGCAATGACAACACTGTACGAAAAAGAACATTTTTATCTCCAGCGCTCGAGACTGTCTATCGAAAATTATAAAGGTATGCATTTGCCCAAGGGCTCTCAATACGTGTATGTGTGTGTAAATAAAAAAAGTCCCTTTGGGGATAATATAAATTCTGAAAGCTTTCAGATTTTACTTTTTTATTTTATTTTATTTTACTTTGCTTAATTTTGCGCAGTTAGTTTGGTATATTATGACAGTGGTTGCAAAGTCAACCTCCACCCAGGCCGAATGCATAATGTAAAAGCAGCTGATGGGCTAGAATCTTTTATTAGAAAATAAAAATTTTATTATTAACAAATTTAAAAAATACTTTAAATAAATTTTAAATTTCGCTTACTAAATAACTATCAAAATATACATGAACAATAATAACAATACCGCAAAATCAAAGAATTCAAATTTAAATGATTTTCTAACTTAAATCTACAGTCTGGTACCTGCAAATTATTTCTATTACTTACGCTTCACTATTCAAATATTATAAATATCAAGTTTTCAGATTGGCATTTATTTAAAATCGTTTTAACATGTTTAGTTAACAGGTTAAATAACTTACTCTATCTTAAATTAAACAAATTATGAAAGCTGTTCAAGTTTTCAGAGAAAATTTTCTAAGTAGGACAAAATTTGAGAATAAATAATAATGATTTATTCGCTTCCACTTAATGATTAAATTTTTCTTCGATACATAATTTAAATAAATATATTTGCAAGTAAATAATTCTAAATTTTGTATGTACAATGTCCGTGCGCTGGAGAAAAATTACTAGAAATAATCTTTATTATACATTGTACACGCTCATCGTTCAATCGCGTTCTTTTCTTATTAATTTTTCAACAGTGAAAAATGCTAGTGTAATCCGTAACAAAGCGATTACTCTTAGTGCGAAAATTCGTAGCTGACCTTATTTATTTTTTGATGTAATTCGATTAAAAGTTAATCACTTCTGTATCTTCAAACCTTTGAATAAGATTTATATCACACTATAAAGTAATTAGCTCAACTGAAAGATTTTCTGATGTTTTAAAATCTTTGCAATGCCATATTTGCAGCAAATGCACAACTGGATTGGTGCATTATTAAAAACTGATTTCGTTAAAATTCTTTAAATTATTACTTCCAAAATTGCTTTTACGTTTCAGACAAGATCATTCTACTATTTCAGTAATTGTCAGCTTTATTTTTGGACAACTTCCAGAATTTCAATGGAAATATCATCAGTGATTTTTACAAGGAATTCTTTAAATTTAGGTAATATTTGAATTGCATTCTATAGGTCCATATCGCGTATGATGTAGAAATAAACTCACATTTTAATGGATTAAAAAGAGTTCGAGCAACTGTTTTGTTTATGTAAATTAAAGCACAAATCCAGGATCTAGATTCAATAAAGAGTTAAAACAGTTTGATTTCTTTAATGCATTTTGCTTATCATCAGCATCTTATTCTAGCAAAAGTTACATGGAAAACAGAATATGATTTTCATTATTTGAAATATTTAATTTTGAAATCTGAGCGAATGATGATTAATTAGCTATCATTGCAGTACCGTCGTTGCTCGTTACAATGACCGCTCATTGTAGTGACCATCCTATTACAATCATCGGTGCAAAAAGTCCCCAGCTGATGAAATTATATTAAATTCTCTTTCGTTATAGTCATTACTCATTATAACGTCGTTTTTTCTAGGATGGAAGGGACCGTTATATCGAGTGACATCTGTATTTTAATTTTCCTTCAAGAAATGCTAGAGATAAAAGTTTCCTTTTTTCTCTCCTTTTCTTTAATACTTAAAATTTTAAAATGTATTAAATGACTTTTACGCGAAAAAACATGGGAGTTTAATCATCATTTATTACAGTAAATTTAAATTCAAAGAAATTTAAAATTTTATTTGTAAGAACTTTTCTAACTAGAATCAACTTTATCGTTAGAATAAAAGCTTTTTCTAATAACTATACCCGATTTTGTATGAAACTATCATATATTCGATGTATCAGTTTTAAATAAGATAGAAACAATAATTTTCTAAAAGAGTATACACTCCAAAGGAATTTCAATTTATTTTTTTCATTACAGGTAAATTACATCTTCTGGTAATGAAAGTTTGCAACTTAGTCATAAAATAGGATCATAAAATATTGTCGTTATCGTAAACTTTTGTCAATGAGTATATTTTTTGTTCAACACTTATCTTCATTCCAGAGACAGAAAAAATTCCTCTCAGTGTAATCTGAAACAAATATGTTTTAATATTTTTTGGAGTAGCTGATTTTTAACAGCATTTCGCTGTTAATAATTCAGCTGATAAATATTTGATTAAATGCTTTACGTACAAGTGATCAACAAATGTATACATTTCCTTCAAGTATTCTTAATTAAAATTACTTCCTTAATAATATTTACCGTATTTATTCGCGCATTTCTCTCCTTTTTATTAATTTTATCATACGAAAATAGAGCGTGGAAATTTATGCGAATAATTTCATTTCCTAGGGACTCGGTTACACTAAGAGTATAGCAAGTATGCATGGATAAATTAACATTAATTATCATAATATAATTTATTTAAAAATAAACCTACGTTCCAATACGAATACATAGTAATATTAAAATTACAGTAAGTAATAACATATCTTCCTTTCTACTTCTCTCGAAATCGTTCACTGTTACTGATGTCCTTTGCTACTCTCTGGGCCTCAAGTTATTCAATGTTGCTGGAACTGCTTTCTGTGTCACCAGCTACAAATCGTCGCCATCTTTATTGCTAGCTTCACCATCGACATCGTTCAATCTGTCTTTCTACTAAGTGACAATGATTTTCAGAGCCATTAAGAACGTTAGATATTCCCTTTCCTTGAGGCCCTTCACTAATATTACTTCACCAACCAGAGCCCATACGTCTAAAATCCAGGAGAGAAATCAGTTAATAAGACGAAAACTATTAGCTGGATGAATTCATTTTACAATTTAAGGAAGCTTGCTTTCTGAATCCCTTAACAAAGAACAAAATCTGATGTGTACACCACATGAATTCCTTGTATGGTGTATTAAATTATACGCACTTTTTCCTGCCTTTCATTTAAACTTATTTCCTTGAACTTCATTAGAGATATATTTCTCATTCAATTAAATCAGTTCTTACTTCGCGAATACATTAAAGAAAGGCAAAAATACATAAAAATTTAAAATATTATATAAAAATTTCAAAGATATAGTAAAACATAAAACACCAAATACAACTAAAACAAATAAAAAAAATTATTTTACAACTAAAATTACAGTTTCAAAGCAAAAAAGTGGCAATTCGGCCAGCAGGCAAGAAGGCAGATTTTTAGGTGCACAAAACTGGAAGTTTACTTTTGGTCTCACTTGGCAAAAAGACACTGAACGCGTAGAAACTGACTTAATTTGTTATGCACGCTATGCTGAGTCAATATATGGGATAATTTAATAACTTAAATGATAATTCCAGAATTTATTAAGCTTAATTTAATTCGCAATAATAAAAGAAGGCCTTACTTTGTTGTTGGCAGTTTCTCGAGATTGGCAACAAATCCACTATTCTGCTAAGTTTCAAATGTAAACAAATATGGATGCCATAGCAAAAAAACTTACGCTTAACCGCACTTAAACAACGTTTAAACTGTTGTAATTCTACAGCTATAACATAAACGTTAATTAAGGGCATAAAAACGTTAACCGGAAGGTAAGAATATAGTTATTTGAACATAATTCAATCATTTTTAAAGAAAAAAATGCACAATTTATAACATATAAGAATAAAGAAACTGAGCTCACTGAGAGGAGTAACAGAGTGGATTTATGTATATTTATATACATATATTTATATACTTTTGGTGCACTCGATTGCAACCAAAATAGGAGGTGCACATCTACATGTTATAGCAGTCCTATATACAAAATTTCAACGTTCTGAGGCTACTCGTTTTTGAGTTATACGAGCTATATACATACGTACGTACGCACAGAAATCACAAAAAATCCCTTCAGAATCCATTTTCAATCAGTTTTATAGTTTTTGGAGGGAAAAGAGTCCTTTAGTCTGTCCTTACGTACAGATGTCAACCAGAAATATCGTTAAACTGCATTCTGTAGTGGCCAAAATGGATATTTTCGCTGAAATATGACAGGCGAAGTTTTTCGCGATTATAATACTACCTTTTTACTTCGTACAAGAAAGTGAAAATTATTTGAATATTTAAAACATTTTCAGAACTTTGTGCTTAACTAGAGAGAAAAATACGCAAGGGAGAAAAAGGTACAAACAAAAAGGGTATGCATACTATATAGCTAAGGTTTTTCCGTGTTATGTTGTAAATTTTCATTGCATGCAAAGCGGAATTCTATATATCCTCTGCTATCGGTAGCCGAAATACAATGTTTAATTCCTCTATTGTGTTACAGTCAGAGCTAAAGAACAAAACTGAATTAATGCGCACTAGTTATTCCGAAATTTGAAGAAAACTTCCTCATTCATTACTTAGCAACGTGCACAAAAGTGGGTTGATCCCACTGGTTTAAAAGACAATATAAACCTGAAATTCAATAAAAGTACACCTATTTGTTTAACCTCAAAATACAAGTTTTTTTTTCTTTACTCCCAGTTTTTTTAAACATATTCTAGCGTGTTTAAAAATGTCTTTAAAACAATCCAGTGATTGTTAGTCAACTGTTAAATTATTTATCGGTAACTGTTAAATTATTGAGTAATGCGCAAGTTTTCAGGTGGAATTATAAAACATGTTTTGTAACACAAAGTAGCTATTCCACATTCTTCATACATAGTCAACCGAATATGGCTCGTTAAATGTCATAAAAAGATAGAACCATTTGTCGTTTTCTAGTGTTATTTCTATATAATCATTTTTTGATACATTCAATTGAAGTTATTGTTTATCCAGTTAGTATTATTTACATTAACCTAGAAATAAATGAATATTTAAAACACTATTTAATTTTGATAATTTTTTTTAAATTAATTTTTTGCGTGTATTAATAAAATGAAGCCTGAATAACGTAAAGGATAATTTTCCTAGAATTGTGTGTACATTTTTCCTATATGTTATAAATTTTAAGACTGCGAATACAGTATTAATGAAAAAAACGTTCGTTACATTTGGAACACACAGAATGTTTAATTATAACATGTGCTTTACGACTCAGTGTAAACATTTTGAAGTATATAATTCAGTAGTAAAATTAAATTAATTCTATGCAATGGAAGTAATTCGAAACAAGATACGTACATTAAAATGTAAAAAAATTAAAGCCTGTTAAATAAATATCTTTTCTTATCATATTAAGAATATTTAAATAAAAATTTAAAAGAAGAGGACATAAAGCAATTTAATTGATAAATGGGTGTAGTAAGTGCTTTAAAACACAACCATCTGAAAAATAAAAGCATTGAGTCTATTTTTAAAAGCGCAAAAACTAAGAAATTTGTCAAAATTTACACAAATATTATCAGCATTATAAGCGATAATATTTGTGTGCTTTACTACTAATTTTTGCTACTGATTATTTGTTTTAAAAGCGAAAAATTAGAAGTTCATGCGCAAGAGCTGGTACTTGCCAGTCATTCCGTTATGAACGGAAGAATTCTTTAGCATATTAATTTTTTAAAGGAAAAAAATAGTTACAATTTTTTTATTGTTTCAGTAGGAGGGAGGATTGAACTGATTGAAATAACGAAAAAAATTCGCTTCTTAAACACCGTATGTTTTCTATCTTAGGTATAAAAACTGTCTTCATATGACTAAATAGTACCATTTATGTTGATATCAATCAAAACAATGGTTATTTAGTAACTGGAAATTATTGAGGACTAATATTGTTATAGGTTTTAACATACATATCAAAAATAATTTTCATAAATTGAAAAATTTATTGTTAAAATAGTCTACGTATTGAAACTGGTACTTTTGTATAAACAGAATTAAAAAGAGTACTGTTATGCGCATGGTTGTTACAGTTTGGCGATTTCTACTAAAAGCGATGCGTAAGCACTTTAATTCCATAATACAATTGCACCTTAAAAAGATAACATCGATGACGCGTAGGCGCCTTAAAAAGATAACATCAGTAATGGATAATCAAATTATGAAAAAATATACACGTATTATAATTAATTGTAATTAGTCGGTAGCAGTCATCATTACATTTGTTGAGGATATTGTAATATAAAATGTACTATATTAATTTTCATTACAAATTTTTAAATACAATCTTAAATTAAATTATCAGCAATAATAAAGCTTTACTATGCAGGCTTTTTCTGCAGTCTATTAAATTCTAAATGTGTATATGTAGTGTCTGTTTTAAAATTTCTAACATTCTTCTCATTACTTGAACAGATGATGAAATAAGTTTTTTAGAGGAAATTCATTGAAGAGAAAAGAATTCTTAGTGAATAATTTTAGAAAATTCATTTACATTATTTAATCTATCAATGAGGTATGATATTTTGTAAAATGAGGAAAATTTCAGACGTTTCAATTTTATTTTTTTCTTAACTCAAGGAATACCTTTTGGAGGCCATTTTTTTTTAATTGGTAATTTTTCTGAAATCTTAATGCTTTTTCAAACTTATTAGATACTAAACAGTAATTCGGTATAAAAATATATCGATTTAATTAACAGTTTCGGAGATAACAGTCAAACTCCAGTGATAAGGATTTTTTTATGATGCTAGAATTTTAAGAATTTGCTCATAGCGATTAACATTTTCTTCTCAGATCTGTCGTTTGAAATCAAACGAAGCACAAATTCTTTGATGAATGGAATGTTTCGAGTTGAATGTGTCTTTCTATACTTTCCAATTATGAATTTAAGTTTTAAAAAAATATACTAAATGTAAATATTCATGTAATCATCGCCAAATTATGATAGAATACCATACATCCTTAGATTTTGTTTTTCGTGTTTCCAAATAGGCAAAAATTATAGGACATTTTGTGAAATTAAAACATTGAAACTGTCACTGGTATTTCGCAGTTTTCCATAATGATATTCAGTAGTTCTTCTGAAACGTAGTTTCAAACATATATGTTTTTACAGTTAGTAAAACGCTGATCGTTAGGACTGAATGCCTTATGTATGGATTTCTTAGCAACGATGAATGATGAATGGATTTCTTAGTAACGATGAACTTCTATGATAGAAATATCAAATCTGTTCATCTAATGAACATCGCCCATGTATATGTTTTACCCTATTCTTTCTTAAATGAATCAATGGAATTTAAAAAATTATATAAAATAAATATAGAGATCAAGTATATAAAATAAATTTAACCAAATGTATCATAATGTGTCCAATACACGTAAAGAAAACCAAAACCTTATGCTATTTTTTAAAGATACAAAACCTACTCTAGATTACTTTATTAAATATATGAAGCAAATTAATTCCTATTAAAACATTTAAGTCAGTATTTTCGCTTAAACTATCGCAACAAAAATAATAAAACAAACAAAATATTTTAATGGCTTCCTGTAGCAAGCAACCATTTTGCTACAAACCAAAAAATTCAGCTATAGTTTTGTATTTGAAATACTGTAATTTTACTTCTTATTTCTCTATGAGCAATATATAAAATAGAACAGAAGGCAAAAAAAAAAAATGGAGCTTCCTTTTAGATCAAAATAGAGACCAAAAATGCCCCACTTTCCAAAAAAGTCGAAAATTTTCGAAAAGGTTTCTCAATCCTTTGTCTGCTCCCAAATCAAGCAGTCGTATCTCATTATGTTTTGTTGTTATTAATTATTATTATTATTATGGTTATTACTTACTTTTTAGTCCAAAGGGATTTAGTCCCGAAGGACTATTACTTTCGTTTTGCGATTTTGCGTTGATTCACTCTGAATGCCCGATTCACTTTTCAAATTGTTGCCACTAAATGTTATCGCTCTGCATTAAATTTTAAAAAATGAAAAATCTGCATAAATGTATGCATGTTTCTCGCATTGTGATAAAACCTAGAGCCATCGAATTTTGAATGACGTAATCCTACTCCGAATATGGGCATCTGGAAGCCCTAATTTTGAATTTGAAATTTGCTTTATTATCGATTTTATGCTTTGTAACATTTCAACGAATTTCTACATTATATCCAGCGCACGAGACTGTGTATCGGAAATTCTAAAGATATGTTCATTTTAAAGTTCTTTTGCGATATTGCTGTTGAACTGCATTTTATGGTTTAAGTGTGAAAAATATGATATTTAATAAATAAAGGTAACACACAAAACGTTAAAAAAACGCCCCTTTGGGCGTAACGTTAAATCTGAAATCTTTCAGATTTTTTATTATTATTATTATTATTATTATTTTGTTTTTTATTATTATTTATTTTTCGATCATTATTATTAATTATAATGTGTTATTAGCTTTTATTATTATTACTTATTATATCATAGTATTATTTGTTATTACAATTATATGATATTGGGGGCAGATAAAGAAAAACGTACCAGTTTCTCATTCTGTCTCAAAAATGTTTCTAAACCTCTTTCGAAATGAATTTTATTATCGTTAAAGACCAGCAATTAAAGACCAGACGACGATTTCTAAGCCAAATGAGGTATTATTAATTCAATTTATTGCCAATGCCTTCCCTACCCTTCCTCCAGTTACACAATAAATTACATTATAAATATACTTTTCTCCACCTTTGCTGAAAATCATACTTTTCCTATGTAAAAATAATCATAGAATTATCTTGCCTTTTGATACAATATATCTAAAGACAATATATATCCAAATGAATTTGACATACTGGCATTTTGATTGACGTTTTGATAAAATTGCTCGATTGAAATCTTTTGTGACATCTGTGAGTATGTCGTAAATTAACAATTAGGACTTTTATTCACAGTTTCTTGCAATGGAAGAATAACTAAAAGTCCTAATAAAATAGGGTCGATAATGAAACTTCAATCAAATTATTCTATTTACACGCTTGAGAAATAAAAAGAATTTATTGAAATACTTTTGTGCGACCCAAACATTGCTTCACGCTTAACATTACGATAAGTGTAGTTTTAAGAAATGTCAACAATTGAGTATGTTCACCAAGCGAAGAACAGACATTTTGAAGAGGATAATTATTTTTTCAACAGCCATTACTCTTACCGATCCATCATTGACAGCTTTCTGAAAGCACCTGTTTAGTAGGTCATTCAGTCTCCAAATGCCTGGAAGGCATGATTTTTCACGATTGGTTTCCATCCTGACACGCGTACGCAAACACACTCCCAACTGCCCTAAAAGAACTTGTTTGAGTTTGCAAGTGAGAGGGCAAGTTACTTCGTTTATTCATGCGTTAAAGGTTTTGAAGAGATAATGATTGCAAACTGTTTATGCTATGTCAGAAGGAAAAGTGTTTTCTATCGGTTTTTCTTCTAAGATTATTTTTGCGGCTAGCAACGAAAATTTAAATTCTTTTAATTTACGTAAGACTAACCATTAGATCAGAGTTTCTTAAAATTAACTAACTTGGATCCCTTGAAGAGCAATAATTTTTAAAGAAAAGAAGGACTTAATTTTACTTAAGTCCTTCTTAAGCCTTACTTAGCATGCAACGAAGACATTTTCAACAAGCATTCTTCCACAGCTTTTACTTTTTTAAACATAGGGTTTCATCTATTATCCGTGATTATGAATAGAAAGCCTTTCTTCCACCAACACCCCCCAAAAAAATCGGCTGCCGATTTTGAGGTATAAATTTATTTAAAAGTAAAGTTTTTAAAATGTAAAGTTAAAAATACTTTTTATTATGGTTGTCCATTAACTATTAGAAAAAGCAAAACATAATTTACGTACTTAATTAATTTATCATTTAAAACAGATATTTGTTGCTTGTTAGATAAATTCGTATTCAGTATTTCATTTTAGAATTTATGGATTTAACTGTATGCTGCAGCATAGTACATAATACGTGCTGTTAAAAAAAGCAAACATTAAACTATTTATCTTCGAATTTTTTTCGTAACAACTGAGTGTAGTTAATAGATTAGTGATGATGAAGAGGTTTCTAAACTAAAATGGCCAATACTTTTGTCGCACATGAAAGAAACACAACAAAAATCTCATGTAGTCAACCCGTTCAACGCTAAGGAATAATACCCATAGTGAACTAATAGTGTTTTCCAGTTTTATCTACTCCTTTCGAACAACTCTATTACTGTCTGTGCGAAAGACTTTGTTCTACTAGTCTGTACAAGAATGAAAATGCCTTTCATGTTCCTCATATAAGTATTGCAAGTACTATTACAATTTACTTTGGATACGTGATTTTATTAAGCGTTCCGAAACTCTAATGTGTTTTTTATTTTCGTCAAATGGATTTATCAATTTAGCCGAAACAAATACAGCCACTTGAAAGAAATACAGGCTGTTTATAAAGTCCCGGACCCATTTTTATGTTTAATAACTCACAAAATAATGAAGATATAAACAAACTTATGGTATTTATTGATGGAATAACTTATATATTTTCCTTTTCAGGTTTGAATATCTTTACTTTTGTACGTCTGCGCGTAAGGTTAATTTAAGATAGTTTCATTTTCCAGTCTAAATATCTGTACTTTTCTAAATATCGTCTGCTTATTAATTGCGTTTTTCTCTCTTTTGTTTTTGGCAACTATTGCGCATATGGGGATCTGAAACCCCCATAAATACCGTGAAGCACAAAGGGATTCTCCAAAGTTTAATGTGTGGTGTGGACTAATGCACGACCGAGTCATTGGGCCTTTCTTTTTTGCAGAAAAGACGGTCTCATCAGTCGTATACTTAGACATGTTGGAAAACTTCGTATTTTCACAACTAGAAGAGCTTCAGCCACATGTCTTTTTGCAATAAGATGGTGCATCACCTCATTGGGGTGCCATCGTTCGTAGTTCTTTGAATGACCATTTTACGGGAAGATGGATTGGGCGAGGAGGTTCAATTCATTGATCACCCAGATCACTTGATATAACGCCTCTGGACTTTTTTCTTTGGGAATTTGTAAAGGACAACGTTTACAGGAGGAGAGTGTCGAACATTGATGACCTAAAAGCCAGAATTACAACCGCAATAGCCTCTGTGGTTGCCGACTTGCTTGCCGGTACCTGGCGTGAAATTGAATATCGACTTGATATTGAATTGTGTGCGACGAAGGGGGCACACGTACAAGTTCATTGACAAGGGGCATGAAACTTTTTGAGTCCATCTAACCATTTATTTTATTAATTTTAATCTGTCTTTATTATTTTATGAGTTATTAAAGATCAAAATGGGTCCGGGACTTTATAAACACCATGTATTTCTGCAAACTTCGGCTCAAGCAATCCAAAGAAATAAATGTTCACCTACGTCATAAATAATTAAGAGCAAAAGTCTCCGAGTGACTATAATTTACAAATGTCACAGCAAAGATTTTTTTCTTAAACTCGACTATAAGGACACTTTTTTCCATTCACTTTTTAAATAAATAAAACTCGTTTCAACATCTTGTGATATTTTTGTGAATATTCTTTTTGTGATAGTGATTGAAAATTAGTGGAATATGATTACTAAACACCTCAAAAGAAAGCTTTTTTTGGAGTCTTTATTATTTTCAAGCAAGCTTTCAAAGTTGAGCGTCCTGTAAAGAAATATATTGTCAACTGAGATAAATAGGTATTTACGTATTATCGCAGCCACCTTATTAAAAATCACTAACGCTTCAGAATATACCAACTTTGGAAACCAAGTGCAAGACTAGTATTCAGGCAGCCATGCCAGAGACAAATATTCAGTTTCCCACGTTGTCATTTTCATATGCGTTCTTTTTGTTGTATTCCAAGTTCCAAAGGCTTATATGTAAAAAATTCTGATTCTCTTTGTCTTAAACTCGATTTTAAAATTTGTGCTTTTAGAATTTTTCCATGATAAAAAACAAAAGAGGTGAAATTTCTGCAAGAATACATTATTTTGCCACAAATTCGCTAAAGGAACAATGTTTCGAATTTTTTCTTAAAGGAATGCTACGAAATTTCCACCACAACAAAAACCCATTTATAACTAGTTTTACTGATTGTCTTTTAGAATAAATATACAATTGAAACGCAGAATATGTATGTGCGTAACATATAATTTTTTACAATAAAAGTAATTATTCTTTTTCTTACGTAAAATTCGCAAAACTCCGCCAAAGTATTTCCAACAATACGTAAGTACCGATAAATATTTGTTGCAAATCTCATATGAGATAGATTGTTAAAAAAAAAAAACATGCAGCCACATTTTGGATAATTAAGTCTCTTCTTTATTAAATAAGTGTAAAAATTCTCTATGGAGATAATTTGAGGATAAATAGTTTTTGCCATAACATTTGTAATTGTTATTGTTAGCAACTTTTTTTACTTCCTTGTACGAAGTATTGGAGGCGCGAAAAATTTCGGGTATCGTATTTCAACGAAAATATCCATTTTTACTGCTTTCGAATCCATTTAAAAGATGTTTTTGCGTTACATAAAGGACTTTTTTCACAAAACGGATTGAAAAATGAATTTAAAATGGATTCAGAAGAAGCGTTTCCGTGACATCTGTACGTACGTATGCACGTACGTATATATCTCTCATAACTCAAAAACGAGTAGCCTCAGAATGTTGAA
Organism: Stegodyphus mimosarum; assembly: GCA_000611955.2. NCBI lineage: Eukaryota > Metazoa > Arthropoda > Arachnida > Araneae > Eresidae > Stegodyphus > Stegodyphus mimosarum. Next base: position 100,997 of record KK121193.1, read on the forward strand.
ATTTTGTATATGGGGCAGCTATAATAAATAGTTGTGCAATTCCCTATTTGGTTGCAATTGGCCGCACCAAAAGTATATATATACTCACTCTGTTCTCCGTTTTGGTGAGCTTAGTTTTTTTTTTTTTTTTTCTTATATGTTGCTAACTTGGGCATTTTTTGCTGAAAAAGTGATTGAATTATGTTGTTCTTATCTTCCGGCTAAGGTTTTAATTTATCTGCATCTGTTAATATGCATGCAATAGTTGTCGAATTATCAACAGTTTAAAAGTTGTTTAAGGGCCACTAAGCCTAACGAAACCTCCATTTTTTTATACTTTGTTATATTTGAAAAATCTTAGCAGAATAGTGAATTCAGTCAGTTTCTGCACCTTTAGTGTCTTTTTGCCGAGTGGAACCCAAAATAAACAATGAGTGTTGTACACCGAAAAATCTGCCTTCTTGTCCACTGGCCGAATTGCTTGTTTTTGCTTAAAAATTCTAATTGTGAAAGTTGATTTTTTAACTGTTTTAACTGTATTTGTTGCTTTATGTTTTTCTACATTTTACAATTTTTAATGAAGATGTTTTGAGTTTTATGCATTTTTGCCTTGCCGCGAAGGGAGAACTGAATTAATTGAATGAGAAATATATCTCTAATGAAATTCGAGGGAATATGTTTAAATGAAATGCGCCAAAGATGTGTATAATTTAACAGGCGGTATAAGGAAGTCATATGGGTGTCCACATCAGATTCTTTTAAGTATATGAATTTTGTTTTTTTGTCTCGAATTCCTAAGGGATTAGTCCTTAAACTAATAAGAGCTATTCCTTACTGTTCAGCTAAAAATATTTTGTTTTATTTTTATTTTTATTTCTTAATTTTTAAGTATTTTCTTAACATTTTGAAGCTCTTCCAGGGTTACTGTCCAGCCTATGATCTGAAATAATAAATTTGATTTTTAATTTACTGTTATTAATAGCATTATATTGTTATTTAAATTAATTTATTACTCATTTTTGTAAAAATAAAGGTACTTTTCGTTGTCCCGAGATAATTTAGTACCTTAATCCTTAACAATAAAAATCAAATGCTCTTCTTAGAATAAGTACCATTGTTTCAATTACAAGTCTTACAATAAACGTTTCAGTAAAGCAAGGAAGTTTACTTTTTATAATCCCATTAATTGATGTTAATTCTTAGAAATGGCGTTTGTTTTCAAGGTAAATGTGCATGTGATTTGGCAAGATTTCTATATGGCTGACTGCTTGTAACATTTTCCCTTAATAGCTGAGAACAATTAATGGCTAGAATTAAGGTCAATGTTTTCAGTTTAGATTATTAATTACTATTGCAATGAACTATTTTCACACGTACTTCCATTAGCTTAATAGGATTATTTTAAAGAAATGAATATCTGTAGAATGCATTTGTCATTTTATAAAAATTTTAAAGTAGAGAAAGTTAATTTTCTTCAGCTGTTTTCTATCCTATCTGCAAAAATCACTGCATCCATCATGACTGGTGTGATTTTCACAATACTTTTCTAGGCGCAGCATTTGATAATTTAGCACTGCCTGTAATAATATACCAATAAATTACAGCAGCATTTATATGACAATAATTGCATTATTGAATATTCATAACGCTAAAATAAGGCTATAATAGCATGGTAATAATACCTTGTAATAATATACTTTCATTTTTAGGGATTTCCAAAGCGAAACAAAATAATTATTACTTTGAACAACAAAATATAGCTACACTCATTATGTACGCAAACATTCTATTACACATTCAGCATCCTATGTAATAAGTAATCGTTCCTGTAATACAGTATTATGTATCACAAAATATGTAAAATATATATTGTTAAGTATGGATAATTTTCTAGAGGTACACTTGTTTGATGAATTTTAGAGCTGTAGATTGTAAGTAAAACATGACAGTTTTGTACGTGTGATATAACATTTGTTTCGTTTTAACTTTTTGCATATGAATGCGAATTCCTTTGCAGCAAAAGGCTTAAGATTTTGAAATAAAATATATATAAAGATAGATATGGCAAGATTACCATTGTCCAAATGTCATGAATAAATAAGCAAACAAAAAAGCAATTTATTATGAAAAAGCACTCAAAGATGCACTTAAGAAGACGCTTCTCATAAGAGTTCCGGTTCCGAAAAAATTCCTTCGGAGAACTATCTCTTGATTTAGTTGCTAAACAGCTTCGAAAACAACCATGCAAGCACCCTGCTGAGCTTAGAGACGAGAGGAACTACCGACATTCAATTATCTTACCCATTCGATATCTTCTTTTCATGTATATAACGAGTCTTTATGCATTAGCAAAATAGATCACGTATAGGTCGACCGTCACAAACGCAACCCTCGCTGGCACTCTGCCAAAACACACAGACTCGTCCAAAAGGGGCGTTATTACTCCCTGCGAGGGGAAAGTCTTCTCTTCTCCGCAAAGAGAGAATGGAGGGGGGAAAAGTCCTCATCCACCCTATTTTGAGAATAATTCGGTCCGAATGGCGCATGCGTGTTTGCGCTCATGGTCGCGGATGAGGCGGTCGAACTATATCAAATTTCCCAACAAGGATGCGCCGAAAGTTCTAACACAGTTCCATGTTAGGGCAGAAAAAACTGCAATAATTGCACAGAATTTGAGATTCCGTATAGGAATAATGGTGGTAGGGCAGTTTTCTGGCATACTCCTTAGATGTCATCATGTGGCAAGTACATAATTTTGTATAGATTTTAAAATGAAATTCAAGGAAATTCAATGTCATAGTAAAACAGTACGCATTTCAGCTAAGGCTATAAGCAAGAAACATATGAAAAGTATAACTCAATTAAAAATATGCGCTATAAAAGTTTGAGTTAGTAAAAGAAAATTTATTTTGTTAAAATTAATTGCACATCTTTGTAAAAATGTTGTATCAGTACATACAGCCAAACTGCAATAGAGGTATACGAAAAGCAACAAATTCATTAAAGAGAAAGATGATAATACTAAAAGTTTAGCTAATATTCACTAAAAACTTTCTGATACGAACATATTTTCACACTTTTCTTCATCTTGGGCCATTTTAAGAATTAGTTCAAACGATCAAAAATATTATTAACTGACTTCGGTGAACTTGTGTCTTCCCACAGACACCTAAAGCTACTAAAAACTGACTCCGACGAATGCTTCTCTTCCCATGGACACCTACAATGCTCTCTTAAGCTTTTACTAGATTTCAAGTCTTATAACATTTCAAAAACACAAGCATTTTACAGAAAAATGTATTGAAACTGACATTTTATATTTCTCGTTCAATCTTACGTTTGGTCTCGGTGTCATCCTATCTGTAACGTTGATAAACGATTTGAAACAAATATCAAATTTGAATATAAGGTTACATGAATATCAAGGAAGCTTCTTTGGTTGGTTAATTTACTATTTTCTGACTATAAAACTAATATTTTAGATTCCGTATGATTAAATCTCAACGAAAACTTAAAGCCAATTTAGCTTTTTAAATTTTTGTTTTAACTCTTCTCAAATTAAAATTGGTAGTTCCTAGCTGTGAAACTCAAACTTTTATGTGTAGTCTTGCTTTATAATAAAACTCAAAATTTGTTTTTTTTTTATTAATCATTCCTTCAGTTCTAAATTTAACACTTGGTTATCTCAAATATGAGAATTTTAATGAAAATTGCAAATGATAAGCATGATAGCAAAGAACGGATTTTCACTCAATTAGATATGCATTCGTTTATGAACAAAAATTCTTTGAAATATTTCTTCAAGGAAAAAAGCAAATATATTTCACCTAGATTTAGACTATAAAATTTTAAAAAGGCGCCGCCCAGACGGGAAAGTGACTCTGATTGCAGTACTGAAGTGCTCAGTTTGAATCTCGGAGAAGGCATGAATGTAAATTGTTTGTCTCTTCAAAGGAGGCAGCCTTTTAGGTGGCTTTAGTGGCCACAGCCTGAAATAGTTGTTGTCTCCATAAAAAAATCAAATGCAATGATTAAGGTAAATAATAAGGAATTTATCGGTTATCTCCGTTCACATTTTCTTAATTTTCTGTGATAAAAAAACCTTGCGCATAATGTAAAATCTGAAAGCTTTCAGGTTTCTTTTTTTTAGGAAAATAAACGCCATCTAAAATATGTGAGCCAAGATTACATTATATATGTTAATTCATATACTTGGGCTAAACCATGGTCAAAAACATTAGCAAGTAATTAACTAAAACATTAGCAACTTAAGCAAGAAATGCAAAACTCTGTGTTATTTTTAAGTAGTAAGAAAGGAAGATTTACAGTTCTATATTTTATAAATTACTGTAGCAATTATGTTTGCTTTTATTTTCCGCACTAAAGATTTCTCTCTTTTCAGGTATCGTAGCGTGGGCTGTAAGTGCAGACAGTGCCTTCCATGATCCTGTAATCAATAGTATGAGAAGAGTAGACGTAAGTATTTCTTGACATAATAAACATACCTCAAATGTGAAACATAGTAAGAAAAGATAATGTTTCAGATCAAGGTGTTTGTTTGGAGTCTGATATCACATCACTTGACTACAGCCTTCCAGAAACCACTGTTGTGTATTCACTTCTAACTGTACTTCACGAAGAGTTAGTTTCGAATAGTAAGCAAATTATCTCCCTGATTGCAATTGTTAGAGCAGCACAGATTTCAAAATTCTAGAAACTTTATTTGTCCACCTCTGGTGGATTACAACGAACTCTGGTGCGTCATCTCTGGTGGGTTACAGCAACTGGTGGGTTGCAGGTGGTGAATTACAAATTAAAAGTTCGATAAACTGCCAATTACTTATTGACAAATTGTCTTTAAAGTCACAGTTATAGAAATTAAATCCTCTCAAAGAAGATACTTAGATTTTGTCCTCAGTTAATTATCACAAAAAGAGGCATTTACCAAGCTCGAATGCAATGGAATCGATGCGGCTTTCAACGACTTCTAATTTCTCAACAAACTGGTGCTAGCTCTTAAGAGTATGGCGGCTTTCTTCTCAAGGAAGCATGAACTGTAATTAACTTTTGCTGCTTTTAAACTCTTTGCGCGTGCATTAAGCTTGCCCTGTTGGTTGGAGCGAATATATGAGATGTATATTAAAAAGTAGTGTTTAAAATAAGCTTAAATATTAGTAAAACTTAAAAAATTTTCTCTCAAGTTTACCATGCAAATCGATATTGCATTCAGTACTTAATTTAATAACAGCCGTCATAGGATTTTTAAGGACGAACATTTTATGCTAATTTTAAGACAGCGATATTTGAACTTTAAAGAAATACAAATTATGATTAATTCAAAATAGATCGACGTCGTAACAGAAACAGCATTGCCTTTATTCTGCTGGGAATATTCTGCTTTTATCGGCCTACCAGCAGCCGAGCGATAATGTCGCTGAACACTGTTATTTCGATCTGCGTTCCATTCCAGTAGAACGAACTGGCTGCATGGGCACTTTTCTGGTTTTTTTTCCATGCGTGACGTAGGTACAGGGTGATTATAAAAATACTACCCCGATATTTTGAAGGTATGCATCCGATTTGTGATAATTTAAAACAATAGAGCTCTCACGTTTACCGTTGCAGAGAAAAATTTCAAAATTTTCTAATGACAGCAACCACTTTTTTCTTGTACAAATCGATCAGTACTTTAAAAAAACATAAATCATATTCGAACGATATACATATTACGAAAATTTCGGGAGTAGAAATTCGCAAAGAGCATTGTAAAATGACTAATGACAACACAAAATAGGAGAGGGGAAGACTTTTAGTGGAATTACAAGTTTTAAACATGCTCACCTTCCTAGACGATAACACACTGCATGCGGCATATTGTTGATAACAAGGACGAATATAACATCGCAGGAGGAATCGGTGTAACTTCATGTTTTATGGCCTCTTTCACTTCTGACAAATCTCGTAGATTTGATGAGTACACCAGAGATTTCAGGTAACCCCTGAATAAGAAATCCATCGGAGTATGGTCGGCGGCCACGAAGCTACAGAGTGGCGGGAGATGACGCTATCTCCAAAGTGTTTTTACAGCATTTGTCGAACACGAATGGCGACGTGTGCATCCATACAATGACATTAACAACATTTCACTGTTGCAATTCTGGAATTGCTACATTGTCATATACCGAATACTTGTGATGGAGCTCCTTTTCAAACCTGTGGAAGTGACCTCTTCAAAGAAGAGGCCATTGGTCCTTTACAGTTCTTGACATTTGTCCTCTGCAATCCTAGCCATTGGTTCTTTACAATGCTATTCTTTGCAAATGTTTTACGCCGGCAATTTTCGTCGTACGTTTCTATGGTTACGTTATCTAGGGTTTTTTTTTAGTGCGCTGATCAATTTGCATAGGGGAAATGTGGGTATAGCTATAGAAATGTTTTCCCTCTACACGTGATAGCTCTACTGTTTTAGATCAACACTACCTCGAGTTCGTACTTTCGAATAACAGTATCTGAAATTTCATTTCGATTGGTTGAGCGGATAGGACACTAGGGGTTCATATACCGGGGAACCTTTTTATGAGCACTTCTGAATGAATTTTCCTTTAAGCCCTATACGAAGGATCTCATCCCTTAGGCATATAGCTCTTGCATGCTTTTTCATACTTAAATAAGTGAAACCAAACCCAATAGTATAATTTTTCCACTAAAGAAAATGTAGTTAGTTCTCATAACCACTGGTACATTATACTTATGGTTGCATATTTCTTCGAATTTACATAGTGCTGTTGCAAATTGATTTTGATGTGAACAGTTAGTATACTTACAGATGCACTAATCTGTTTTAAGTACGTTGAGTACTGTAATAGATTTTTTTGTGCTCTTTTGGTTAAATTTAACTCCAACAAGTTGCTAGAGTTACACATCTTTACAGCTTCAGCATCTACCTTCTATAAAATGCATGTAGAAGTTACTACCACGTAATTGAAGAGAATGCAACTCTGGTGACATTTGAAGTTTGAGTTTAATGCGGTTTAAGAAGTATATTCAACTTAATAAATCTTGTAGATAGAGTTATAAGGTATTTCTCCCACCTTCTTCGCATGCCTTTGTGGTGTAGTGGTCAGTACACTCGACGCGTATTCGAGAGATCCGTGGTTCGAGTTCCGGCGAGGGCATTGCTAACATTTCATCTCTCCTTCTTCTAAAATACCTAATGGCTCTACAATGGCACCCGAACTAAAAAGGTGGTGAATGATGATTCTCCACCACCGGGATTTGGCGATTGGGTCCCCTGAGCCAGAGTCGTTCTTTAAAAGGGGGAGTATATAAGGTATTTCTCCCACCTTCTTCGCATGCCTTCGTGGTATAGTGGTCAGCACGCTGGGCTCGTATTCCAGAGGTTCGTAGTTCGAGTCCCTGCGAAGGCGTTGCTCATTTTTCACATTTCTCCTGCTTTTAAAAAATACCAAATGTCTCTACAGAGTAAGAACGGGTAACAGATAATATAGATAATTTAAAAAAGCGAAGACTTTTAAGTAGAAATCTGGAATTCGACAGTAGGAATTCATTACAGCTATTAACCAGATGGATGGTAAGACAAAATTCATCGGGGAAAAAAGTCGTCTCTGTGGGAATCTGGTCTGTCTCTAGATGATTTACGTAAATTTGATCCCCGACAAGATATAAATAACCCACGATTATGACTTGAGAAATAATGTACTTTATAAATGGTAGATTACAGTAAAATGAGAGTAAATATTGCATATACTTCCTTTAAAAGTTCAACTTTCCAGTTTTTAAAACATTTTATCTTTTAATTCGCAAATCGTGAATTCTGGTTATAAATGTTAACTCCTTGAAGACCGTCGCATATCTACGTTGAAAATCAGTTATGCTTGATTTGGTAAATTTTTATTGCAGTAATACTTTTAGTTGAACTTTCGCCTGAATTAGAAGAAAGTTTTAATAATCTATATAATTTTAATAATATAATAAGTTTTTTCTTAAATAATCTATCCATGTTTAGAAGTATGGAAACCGTTCTAGAATTTTCCTTTTAATGAATTATGCATTCTTATCCAATTGCTTGCTGAATCTGATACTTAATACCAATATAATCGGAAAAAAAAAACTGCAGTTTGTAAGGCATTTCATTAATAATATTACAATGAGGTGTAAAGTGTGCCGTTAAACGCATTAATATAATTTTTTTTTCATTTGTACTATCATTTAAATCTTATGTTCAAAATAAACAAAAGCTGCAAAAAACTCCTTGAACTATCATTTAAATCTTATGTTCAAAATAAACAAAAACTGCAAAAAAACACCTAATCAGAGATTTATAAACCTTCATATGAAATATCATTATTAGTCATATCAAATATCAGTTATAAAACTCCTACCTCTAGTTACCGATGAGAGAAATAAACAAATAGTATTAAAGTTTAAAAGCATTTCTGACAAGCAACGAAGCTTATTGACTTCAGGCACCTGATAATCCTCCCTTTTCACTTCCTTGTACGAAGTAAAGGAAGTATTGTAATCGCGAAAAATCTTGGGTATCGTATTTCAAAGAAAATATTCATTTCGACTTCTATCGAAACAATCTGAACTATGTTTTTGCTTGGCATCAGTACAAAAGGTTGTTTTTGACAAAACGGATTGCAGAATGGATTTAAAATGGACTCAGAAGAGACTTTTTCTTGACATCTGTACGTACGTACATATGTATGTATCTCGCATAACTCAAGAACGATTAGCCATAGAATCTTGAAATTTCGTATATGGGACTGCTATAACATGCAGTTGTGCACCTCCCTTTCCGTTGCAATCGGCTGCACCAATTGTATAGAAATATATATATTTTCTCTATGTTACTTAGCTCGGTGAGCTTAGTCTTTTATTCTTATATGTTGGTAAATTGTGTATTTTTTGCTTTAGAAGTGGTTGAATTATGTGCTATTTTATGTTCAGGTTAAGGTTATTATGCCTTTAGGTAATCTGCATGCAATAGTTGTAGAATAATCATCAGCAATTTAAAAGTTTAAGTGACGGGTTAAGCCTAATGAACGGCCATTTCTTTACATTTGAAACAGCAGAATAGTGAATTACGGTCAGTTTCTACACCTTCAGTGTCTTTTTGAGGAGTGGGACCCAAAATAAAACTTTCACTTTTGTACACCGAAAAATCTGCCTTCTTAACCGTTGGCCGAATTGCTTGTTTTTGCGTAGAAACTCTAAATTTAATTGTAGAAACTGCTTTTTTTTTAACTGTATTTGGCGTTTTATGTTTTTCTGCATTTTACAATTTGTAATGAAGAGGATTTGAGTTTTTACTTATTTTTACTTTGCCGCGAAGGGAGAACTGAATTAAATGAATGAGAAATATATCTCTAATGAAGTTCAAGGAAGTAAGTTCAAATGAAATGCAGCAAAAAATGGCCATACAAGCAGAAAAGTTTTAAACGAAATGCAGCAAAAAAGCCATACAAGGAAGTCAATGTGGTGCCGACATCAGTTTTATCAGCATTTTTTTAAGGTATTAGCTGGTTTTATTTATAATCAGCTTACTGAACATAATTCGTTTAGCAATTTTTTTGTGTTTTACTTTTTTTTTTAAGTTTTTACCTTCTAACGCAGACAACGAATTACATAATTTAAAACATTTTACAGATAACATACTTCAGTATGCAGTACTAGTATCACGAATAAAATTAAGTACTTACTTATTATAGCAACCACCCCTTAGTAGAATTCGCAGAAGTTTTCATAAAACGCCTAACACTGGCAACCGTTCACGTAAACATTCTTCAGGCAACTACCCTTATATTAGTTAAACAGCGTCGCCATTTTCGTATGCATTCTTTTCGTTGCATTCTAAATTCCAACGATTTTAATAACACCTTTTGATTTCAATTCTATACTTAAAATATCTTTTGTCGAATTACCGGCAATGGAAGAAACTGCCGTAAAAGTTGTGCAGTAGTGCAGTATTTTGTCGCAAATTCACTGAGCGAATTACAATAAGATGCGGTAGACAACCGCTGCGTAAATTCTCAGATATTTTTTTAAAACATAAACTGTTTGGTGTGTACACGGGGAGAACAGCGGTAAAAAAATTAAAGAAATATTTCGCGGAAAGTATGCTTATTTTTAAGGTGTCATATAGTTTTTATTTAATAATTTAAATTTGTATTTTAAATTATGTAAAGCTTTTTTTTCTTTTGATAAGTCGATAAAGTTCGCCGACTTAGATAACTATCGATAGTTTGGGAATGTTTTTAAGAAAATTCGCGAAGATCGTTAATTTGCATCCGATAAGCAATTTTTACCTTATTTGTACGAAGGTAAGTTGGAAAATAAGTTTCCCCTGTCGACTGTGGTCAGAGTTGTGTATGAAAGTCAAAAAATAGAATGAGACATTAAAGATATGACATACCTTTATTTTTCCACATAGGTACCAAGTACATTGAGACATTTGTCATATCGCTTGATAAGCTTCAAAAAGGCCTCCAGGAAAAAATCAGGGCTTTGCATATGGAAGAAGCGTTGAACGGTTTGTTTCACTTCAGTATTGCTTCCAAAGGGCCTTCCCGCGAGATTTTCCTTCAAAGCCGGAAACAGATGGAAAGTCGCTTGTTGCGATATCAGGACTGTATGGCGGATGGTGTAGGCGCTCCCAACCAAGAGTTGCAATATGGTTTTGTGTTGACGTCGTCGAATGTGGTCTGGCATTGTCATCCAACAGCAGAACGCCAGATGTGAGAAGGCCAGGCCGCTTTTTCCGAATCGCCTCTTTCAATTTCGACAGGGTGTCACAGTAGCGCGTAGCATTTGATGGTTCCAACCTCCAAAAAGTCCAGCAACAAAACTCCTTGGGCGTCCCAGAAAACTGTGAGGAGCACTTTACCTGCAGAGGGAGTTGTCTTGAACTTCTTTCGGACAGGTGATGACGGATGTTTCCGCTCCATAGATGCGGCCTTCGATTCTGGCGTGAAATGGTGGACCCACGTTTCATCCCCCGTCACAATCCGAAACAGAAAGTCATTGCCATCTTCATGGTAACGCACGAGATGTTCCAGGCTGACCCCCATGCGTTGTTCCTTGTGTGTCGAGCTCAATTGTCGGGGCACCCATCGTGCTGACACTTTTCTGTATCGAAGAATGTCGTGGATGATGTTTTGAGCTCGCTCATGTGAGATTCCAAGTTCTTCCGCTACTTCATCGATAGTGATACGCCGGTTCGCTCTAATCATGTCATCCACCTTCCTGACATTTGCATCTGTAGTGGCCGTGCGCGTCCGTCCAGCTCTCGGTATGTCCTCCACTTGCTGACGTCCATCACTGAATGTGCGACACCATCTCCGCACCATTTGCTTCGACATCACACCTGGCCCATAGACTTCCACGAGGCGGTTATGAATTTCTGTTCCTGATACTCCACGTGCCCATTCATAGCGGATAACTCCTTTGACCACGAATTCAAAACGCACCTTCTCTCCATACCTACCGGGGCTCAAATGAGAGGCTGGTCTCCGCTTTGCGCAGGCACTGCAACAGCGCCATCTGCTTGATTTGCAGCGACCTCTACCCAATGGTGTATCGGTGACTTGCGCGTTTTCCTGCTGTGTCGCCTTTCGCCCATAGCCGTTCAACGCTTCTTCCATGTGCAAAGCCCTGAATTTTTCTTGGAGGACTTTTTGAAGCTTATCAAGCGATATGACAAATGTCTCAACGTACTCGTACGAGAATAATAAAATAAAGGTATGTCATATCTTTAATGTCTCATTCTATTTTTTGACTTTCATACACAACTCTGACCACAGTCGACAGGGGAAACTTATTTTTCAACTTACCCTCGTATATAAGCGCCAAATTTCTCCAGGGTGATAGTGTTAATATGTAAGTACCTAAAATTATTTAATTTTCTTTAAAAATTATATATTATTTGATTACTTGGATATAATAAAATAATATGGTAATTTCTTTTGGAGAGGAATAATTTATGTGAAGAACAAGGTAAGTCTGGCATACACAGTATTCCCTCTTGTTTGGCCATATAATGCTTTTCACTTGCTTTCAACTAAACTTTCGCTTAACATTAAAAATTTGTTCATCTGTTTTGATGTTTTATGCGTTTATTATTCTTTTCATTAATCAATTACTCAAATAATTATTCTAATTTTGGAGGTCTAGGTCTAAAGAGCTAAATAAACCTTCAAGTTTTAATGGTCCTAAGTGTATATTTTCACTATTACGGAGGCTGTTCGCACATTTTTTAGAACTAAATTACACAAACTAAATTCACAAAACTAAATTACATAAAATTCTTGTGTTTTAAATGTTCTATTTGACATCCTTTATTCTGAACTATCTTTCGACTCCGCAATTTCCAGGATAATAATGCCTTTTGAAGTGTCGGAAGAGGTATTCTATCCCATTCCTTCCGAACAGCTTTCCAAAGTCCTGTTAGGGTTTTGGGACAACGTTTGGATAATGCAGTTTTTAAAAGTCCGAAAGCACAAAAATCCATTGGTGACACATCGGGAAATTTAGTAGGGATATCACTGAAGGGTATGGCCTTGATACCAGTTTTTTGTTCCATTTCTTTTAGGAAATTTACAGTGGATTTTGATGTGTGACTGCTAGCTTTGTCCTGATGAAGTCTCACAGACTGATGGCACTGTGGGTAAAGCGATGGTATTTCATTCAGAAAAATTGGCAATAACATATGTTCCTGATAGTATTTGGAGTTAATCGTGACTTTTTTTTGCACTCTCTTTATTTTTAACTTGCCATTATAAGAAAAACCAGCAACAATCATGAATCCCTTAGAAAAACTTTCTTTCGATTCTTTGAACCATGTACTTAAATATTTTTCTCCCCTTTTATGATAATAAATGGCTCTTTTTTTTGTTACAGTCATTTAAATAGACCCATGCTTCATCTATTGTGACAATTGGTTTCCATTTTTCTTTTTATAAGTATTTCTCATATAGAATTCTGCAGCGTGTCCTGCGTCGAGCGATATGCTTTGGAAGAAGACGATGCACATTGCGTTTTTTCGCTTTCTTAAGATTTAAATCAACGTTTATCATTTTGTTTACAGTGGACACCGAGCATTTTAATGATTTTGCAACTGTCCTTTGACTAAGGCGACTTTCTTTTAACATTAAACAACGTACCTTTGCAATAGTCGAAGATGTCCGTTTTTTCCTTGGATACTTGTTTGGAATTTTTGTCCCACTTGAGGCTCCAATTTGACGTTTTTTTCCTTTCTTGTTGATCATATTACCTATAAAAGAGCGTCAATGTAGCCTTCGAACGACTGCTTTGTTAAATTCGCCATTTTGAATAAGAACAAAACTTTCAAGCCACAGATTTTGACTTTTAAAAACATATTACAATTGCAATTACTTCTTTTGTAGAAAACAATTTTTTAGTACTGCTTACCAAAATCGTCTAAAAAATGTGCGAACAACTTCTGTATATCATATAGAATTTCATAATCTGAACCCTGTGTTTTATTGAAATTTATTAATTAATACTTACTTATAAATTAAATGTTCGCATAAACTGTCTTAGAAAATATTACTTTTGCGATCTTAAAATAATATGTTGTAAAGGCCGAAAAATCATAATTGATGTGTGAAAAAATAATTATTAATTGAATGTAATTACACTAGTAATTAATGTTTTAATAACTATTAAATATTTTACTTGAAAATTTTAGTAATCCACGCGGTAAATAAATTAAGCAATTAGAAATTTCAGAAGGAGAGTTAAGTAATTAATGACTTCAATATAATTTTTTCTGGAATACTAGATAAAATTTACATATATAATATATAGGTGACTAAAATTTGTGATGATAAGCAAACAATGATACACGACTGAAAAAGTTAAGAAAAACTATTCAACACTTTGCCTGTATGGAATAAATTAAGCCTGTTTGGTAATGAGTAAAAGATTCAGTTTCTTAAATACGTTTTGGTACTTATATTGGAAAAAGGACTGCAGAATTTCTGTTCAACACGCCCAAGGAATGAGCAATATATGACAGTGTTTTGGAAATTATAATTTTTCATGCATAGATTATTTATGAAACGTTTTCAGTAATTAAACATAAACTGTTAAAAAATATTTCTAACTGAGTAATTCACATATTTTTTCCATAGTTGTGCTTCCTAATTCTTTCATTGGGGCATTGCTCATTTTTCCTGGCTTCTGCTTCAAAATAACTTAATGTCTCTACAGTGGAACCCGAACTAAAAAAGATGGTGGATAATGATTGTCCATCACCAGGATTTGGCGACTGGGTCACCTAATCGTCTGTCGCCCTTTAGAAGGACGAGTATATAAGGTATTTCTCCGGTCTTCTTAGCATGCCTTCGTGGTGTAGTGGTCAGCGCGCTCGGCGCGTATTCGAGAGTTCTGTGGCTCGAGTCCCGGCGAGGCATTACTCATTTTTCACGTCTTCTGCTTCCAAAATAACCTAATGTCTCCACACATTAACAACACTTTACATGATTATAGTGCCATGGACTCGGCTTGGGGGAAAATATGCCCAGATTGAGTTGCAGGCAGGCGCTTTGAGCGCTTAGGATGTTTTCGTTATTTCAAATAATATATCTCTAGACAAAATTGTAGGCTAGGAAGTTAAGAATGAAGGCATGGAGAATTTACTAGATGATCATAAAAAGCAGCTCAACAAGAAAAAAATACGAATCAGCAATTAAAGGCGATTGTTAATGAAATGTCCTCAGGAGGAAGAAAGAAAAATTACCCAAGGTCTTTGATCAGCGAAATTTGTGCAAAATGGGGTGAGAGTGTAGAGTCATTAGGTTATATTGAAGCAGGAGACGTGAAAAATGAGCAATGCCTTCGCCGAGATTCGAACCTGACTCTCTCGAATACACGCCGATTGTGCTACCATTACACCATGAAGGCATGCTGAAAGGCGGGAAAAAATATCTTGTATGTTCTCCCTTTGAAACGGCGAATGGGGAGCAGGATACCCAATCGCCAAATCCTGGTGGTGGTGAATTATCATCCACCACCTTTTAGTTCGGGAGCCACTGTGGAATCATTAGGTTATTTTTTGAAGCAGGAGACGAGGGAAATATGTGCATTGCTCTCTCCGGGACTTGAACCCTGGACCTCTCGAATACGCGTAGTGTGTGCATACCGTTACACCACGAAGGCATGCTGAAAGGACGGAGAAAATACCTTATAAGGTTCAAACATTCGTGGAACGACATCATCGTGATAAAGAAGTAAAAGGTTACGGCGTAAGCATCTTCAATGATAATGCCATGTCTGACTTTGAAAACATTTTGAAACGAGGCAACAACAAATAACATTGGAAAATTTTTAACGAAACAGAGGCCCAATGAGTCTCAAGCAAAGTTGACTGGCACTTAGAGGCAAAGAAAAGATAAAATAAGATGTCTCCCAAAGTCAATGTGTCCCAAGCAAAGTGGCGCTTAGAAACAAAGAAAAAATAAAAGAAGATGCCTCTTGGAGACAATATCTGATATTTTATGGAAGGGGATTTCACATTAAGATAACATCTTCCTTATCATTTTCCACTTATACTGTTCACTTTCGTTCATATAAGTGAAGTAAAATTAAATCAAGTGTTCGCTTTCTTATCTGTTTAATACTGTATATGTCCTTTTTTAAATATTTAATTATTTATATCTTTGATTAAATCCTTTTATGTTTGGCTATGATTTGAAAGTGCAATCAAAGTATTATTATAAAGTTTAAATAAGCAAGCATCTGTGATCCAGGAACGAATTAATTCATTTTACATTAATTCATATGGGGAAAATAGCTTCAGTTTATGAACATTTTGATTGACAAACGACTTTCAAAGAACGCATTAAGTACCTAAACCAATTTTTTCTGTGTTATATTTTTTTATTGAATCTTCCTTAATCACATTGTTCCTACGATATGCTTTACTTTATTTAAAAAAAAAAAACTTTGCATTGAACAAATCTTATTTAAGTTCAATATTTAAGTAAAATACAGCCTTTAACCATCTTTTCCAAACGCCATGATTACTACTATTGTCTATTCAATCATTCCATTTATGTGCATAATGTTAAGGAAGTATGCTTCAAAAACTCTCCGTATCTAAAGATATCTTCAAATAATTCCTTAAACTCTCACATTTCCTTTGGGAATGTTAGGAAACAAGTAACCTTGAGAAGTGTCTACGATCTCGAATATCTTCAATTTTCATTCTTAAGCCTTTTCCTTAATTTTCCTAGTTCAATACTCTGAGAAAGACTTTATGCATATTTACTAATCAGTTCTAATCATGACAGTTTCATTCACTGACACCGCTGTTTAGAATCAATCTCGAAATATGACAAAATCCTACGAAATCAAATCTGTATTTTCCTTGCTTTTATGAAAATGTTTTTATTTTATTTGTATTTACCTAAATGCACCCTAAACTCGCATTCAATGAAGCAGGGAGAAGCTGCGCAATGGAAAAGCCGAAAAGATTATTTTCCGTTTATTAACGCTCTCTTTATTTTCTAAACAACCGTAACCGTGAGGTGGCAGAAATTCTGGAAAATATAAGAAGGGACAAGAGAAAGCGTCTAGTGGATACTGTATTTTTTTTTTTCTTTTTATCTTTTTCCAAATTTCGCTTTCGTTCCTTAAATGAGAACAGGAAAAGAACGATAACCGAAAGTAAATGTTTCAATGGAAAACAAAGCATCATTTGTGGTTAATAATACGCCTGAAGTTATATATTATTAAGATATAAAACCAATTTTTTCGGGTAGAACTTTTAGATATTAAATATTGTAAAGAAGCAAAATGTATGTTTTACTTCCTTACAATTAATTAGTTCTAAAATACGTTTAAAATTATACTTAATGCAAATTGCCACTTAATTTCGGCGTAAAAAAGATAAAAGAAAGGGTACATCTGGAGAAAAAATTACTGTATGAAAACTGAGAATATTTTAATTTAAAGATTCTTATGTGCACTTTTTGTAGTCAGACAAAATTAATTCATAGTGTGTGTTATTTCTAATATAATGCTTCATTTTTATTTGTAAAATTATTAAGTTGCAACGATTGTTTATTAATTACATTAAAAGGAAATTTAAACATTAGTTTTCAAGTTTAAATTTATTATTTTTTCCAAAATATAATCAGTTGAATTGTTCTACTGTATAATTTAATAATCAATTTTAGTATTAAAAACTTAACAACATTAACCTCTGTTTGGCTTAATTTCATTAAATTCTCAGTGAGTTTCGAAATAAGCAAAAGATCTCCTTTTATCAGGAGAAAATTGTTCTTCTTGTAGAGTTATGAACTAAGTAAAAATCAGAAAATGATAAAGTATTATAGGCAGTTAACGACATATACGACCTATCATTTATTTTTCGTATATTGTAAAACGGCTTTGCCCATCAGCGTATTGGTGTCTAACATTTAAAAATAATCTTTCCTCTTTGATGACACTTTGAAACAAGGGTCATTCTGCACAGTTATTATAATCAATAAAATGCCATTCCAACATTTTATAATACGGGGTTTATTTATTATATGTAAATTTTATAATTGTTTTTTTTTTTGTATACACTAACTTTTGCGACAAAAATTAAATTTAATGTACTGCTGAAGTTTTGTAATATCCAAAAAATTACAATTGCCCATATATATCTCTTTTGTCAGTTACATTCAAACGAGATACATTTTTATATTTTTCTGTTTATATTTTACTGTCAAATCAAAATGCAGAAGCGTATGCTGAAATTTTTTAAATGATATCTTTTTAATTCAGTTTCAGTTTTTATTTCACTATAAAGATTTAGTTTTATCAGTGAACAACACAGATAATTAGATTATTATTATTATTATTTATGTTTTCCGACCTAAGGAGCTACACGGAAGGAAGGGATGCCTTTGTGGAGGACTTTCCAAGGGAAATTGGCTTGTATTAACTCGTTACACATGAGAAAAATCACGAAAATACCTATGCAGCCAGCTCGTTCGCGGGAACCTCGGACAAAACTACTAGTGTTCAGGAACTTTAACCGCTCAGCCGCTGGTGTGCCAGATAATTAGATATAATATAATTAATTTATTTAGGACGAGAGATTAAATATTTACATTTTACATATTATTTACACTTCGAAGGGTATTGTTTTCATGCAGAACATAAAATGCTTTTCTGGCAAAATAAAATCGTAGACACGATCAGGATTTAAAAATTGATGGACTAGGATAGAGGAAAGAATCTAGAAACTTGTAATATCATAGCTAAAATAGAGTTCCTTGGAAGCTAGAATACTGAGAACTATGTAGCGACTGTTCACTGAGTTCTTATAGTGCAACTAACAACTCCGGGGAAGGGTTTATTTACTCTATAAGGTTTCTCCTTCAATCTCTTAATCTTCTTGCTAAACATACGCTGTGAAACCCTATGTGGAGGACAGTGAGCAAATCTAGGCTATGTCCTTTAGTGTTGAAGAACTACAAAGTCAGAAGGAGGGTTTAAAGGACCCTTTAATTCAAATAATTACAACTCTCCAACTTGAGAGTAAGCCACTACTTGGGCTGAACTAAAATAATATGAAATAAAGTGTGTTAACAAATTCAAATACCTAAGCTTAACCTTAAGTAGGACGGCGAGGGAAGCCTAACTCTCAGTGAAATGCAATAATGCGAATTTCACGAGCAAGAACTAGTAATTGCAATTGCCTATGAAGGCGAACTTTCGCTAGACAGAGGAAATCTTTGCGCGCACAGCCTTACGGCGATAAATCCAAGACTCTGTCTCTTCTCCTCGTTAACTCCTGCCTTTTAAACTGCTATCAGATATATGCGATTTGCATAAATATCTCGCTCGCGCTAAATTCGGGCAGCAACTGAAACTTTGAGATATCGATAGGAAAGTTCAAACTAAAAATAACTTGGTTAGTTAAAATAATGAATGCTACAACCCTTTATTCCAACTTAAAATGAATTAACAATTGGCCCCTCTCGGATGTAAAAGAAGCCTCTACTTGGACTTTAACTCAAAACAGAAAATAGAAGACTTCGTAATATTAAACAAAATCAGCGAAAACTACATACAGCCTATTCGCGGAGTTGGCCCTTAATTAAGGATAACCGGCGTAGGTTAGCAAGCACGTAAAAAGTACGACCGTGGAATAGTAAGCTTAAACTAATAGCAACAACGTGGCCGAAAGGCAGAATACGCTCTTCTACTGAAGTAACCGAGACTTCAGTTTAAATACTTGTATTCGCATAAATCGTAATCCTGAAAACTCATTCTGGCAGGGAAACTAGAAGGTAAAGAAAGATCTTGCTCCAAACTAAAAATAACTATTAGAAAAATAAATAAACCCTAAAAATTTCTCTTGTCAAGTTCTAAGCATAAGACCATTATTTTATTTTCCATGGAACAACGCACGCAGTCGATGTTCAAAGTGTTGCCATTCAACAAAACATAATATCTTAGCTTTGAAACTTAACTCACCTGTTATTAAACTAAGTGATTTGAAAGCAATAAACGGAAATCTTTATTTATCATTTAAATCTTTATTTTACTTTTAAATAATAAGTCTAACTGATAAATTAATTAATATATGAAAATTTATATTCTATCCACAAAGTCAATCTACAAAGGGTAATTTTTACGAATATTGTTGCCATTTGCAGCTTGTTTTAATTAATAAAATGTTCTTCTCTGGATGCTGATGATTCAGCATCGGTTAAATAGTTGGTGCTAAATAGTTGGTCTTTTTTTAACTCTGTTTCATATTTATTAATTTAAAAAAAAATTTTAAGCATAAATTCTGATTTTAGGTTTCAGATAACAATCTGAGGTTTTTAGGTTGCAAGTTTTTTTACATATTTTTACATAAAAATTTTTGGAACCATTTAAATGTTAGACCTATATAACATATTCATATTACAAGGTTAAGTGTCGTTTAATTATTACTATTATTATAAGAATACAAAAATCTGTTGAGATGTGACAGATACAGTAAAATCTTGGTTCACGAACTTAATTCGTACCTGAAGATAATTCGTCATCCGAAATATTCGTAAACCGAAACAATTTTCCAAATAGAAATTAACATAAAATGAACTAATCTGTTCTCGATCAAAATAGTTGCGTAGAAAAAAGTAGTTTGTATGTAAGTTCTTAATGCAGAAGCAGTGGAATTCATTAAAACTAATACGTATACAATATTAATATATACACAATACTTAGCGTATATAAAATAAAAAAACGTGAATTAAATCTTATCGAATCCCTACAAAGGGAAGTTAAAGATATAAATAGAAAACGATGAAAAAGGCCAAATGTACAAAAAAAATTTTTGTTTGAAAAAGAATTATCGCCTAGTCATATAATACCTGGATCTAGGATTCCAGATTTAAGGAAGCCCTAAAATTCTATAATAGTCTCCATAATCTTGCTTTTCCTGATACAGCGAGTGTTGAGCACAAGCGAGTATTGGGGGCCCTAAAATTGTATTGTGCTTAAGATTCCAGGCATTCTTAATTGAGCAGTGTGCATGATGGCTAAAGCCATAGAAAAAAATTGTTAATTCTTCTGTGGAAACGCATTTATAATGAAGTTGCTCATCGATGAGCAAGTTGGTATTTTCTGCTGAGTTTTAATGAGATGTAAGTTATGCCACATGCTTGAAATGAAATGAAAAAAGAGGAAATGCTATTGTTCATAAATTAATCACAAATATTTATAATAATTAAGCTACACGGTTGTACAAAATGCGTGTAGTCTGATTCTGTAAGAATTCATAATACTATATGACTTTTTTCTTTTATAGACACTCACAAATCCTCACGAAGAAGACATTTTCCAAGTCTTAGAAAATCGTAATGATTTGGAATATGTTCAGCATCGTTCATCGCCCAGTCAGGAACTGGACCAAAGGGACCTTTCGCGTGTGGATGATCTGCAGCATATCCAGCATCAAGATAATTTTGGAAATCAGGATATGCGACAACAAAACAGTTTTGATGATGCTTCCCAAAAGGATCCCCTGTATATAGTCCATTTTGTGCCATCGCCTAAGCCTAAAGTGGATTCCAGTACTTCCAGCCCTGATCAAGTATCAACCGTATCGAATGACGTTTTGCAGAAGATTCTCTCAGCAAGTAAAGGAGCTAAGCCAGGAACGCCACAGTTTGTTGTCTTCGCCCCAGTTCCGGGAGAAGATGGTAAGAAGTGAACGCATTTTCTTTTGCTGCGAAATAATGTGGAATGTCTCAAATACGGGATGTGTCGAAAATTCATTTTGGGGGAAAAGTATTTATTAATGAAATAACAGATCAGAAAAAAAATGCGCAGATATTAGGTAATTTTAGTATATTTCAGTATATTATCCTTCCAGGTATATGCAAATCACTTATCTCAGCTTACTGACCTCAAAGCTCTTTTTCAACGTTAAGTTGTGTATTTTATTGGTAACATTTGAAATGAGAAATTTCGATTTGTCAGGGCTAGTATCCTCAGATGAGAAATTTCAATTTGTCAGGGCTAGTATCCTCAAATGAGAAATTTCAATTTAAAGAGGCTAGTACTCTCCACCCTGCAAAACCCGAAATTTCATTAAATCCCACCAATCAGGTTTGACCAATGCTTAAGGAAAGTTCAACCCAATGCTTAAGGAAAGCTGTACAAAGGTAATTCGCATGATATAAATGCAGCGGTTTCCGATTTTCCTGATATAAAAGTGCATATCAAAAGCCATCTGAAATCAGTTCTGGCTGATTTTGTAAAGACATTAGGTTATTTCGAAGCAGCAGACATGAAGAAACAGCAATGCCCTCGCCGGGACTCGAACCTCGAACATATCAAATACGCGCCGAATGTACTGAGCAGTACACCACGAAGGCATGCTAAGAAGGCGGGAGAAATACCTTATAAAATTTATTTAATCTATGCATAAAAGAGTGTCTTCTATTAAAAGATTCTTGAATAGTTCATTCGCCTATCTTGCGCCTAGCGATTTCCATTTGTTCGAGTTAAGGAGAGAGAAACCTGCGAAAAGCCGGTATAAGTCTGTTAAGCAAAAACAGAGAGGCGATAACGGTTCTCGAAATTTGGAAGGACAAAATGTAGACATACTTATGCCATGCTTAAATACACTTTGCCGATTACGTATAAAAGCAGTTTTAGTAGCATATTTTCTTTATTTACGTCAAGTAAAAGAATTGTCATATGCTTTTGATATTTCATACACTGTTCTTTATATTAGTTAGAAATAACTTCGGGAATGATTCTAGTATAAGTCATAATTTATCTTCCAATGTCCGCGGCTTTTGCTGATTTAATCAACTCTTTTACAGGGACACAACTTCAGGGATTTTTTTTACATTGTTCAAGTTATTAAAAATAATGTGAATAATTGAACTCCAAAATCTTTCGTATCCCTGAAAGTTTCCGCAGGAAAAGTTTCCTTATTTACAGACTATACTGATTTCAGTGGCGCCATCTTTGGCTCTGATGTTGAAAACGAATCGTAAGCACAAGCGACAACGAATAAATTGCTTTCGGAAGTTTGACAATAAACATCCAGGCGATGAATCTTGACAAATAGTACACTGAAAATGTTGAAACCATTCGTGCCATTAGTCTTGTTAGTAAAAAGGCCGGTATTTGTTATTAAATCTGAATCCAAGCTTCCCAAAATTAGATGCTGATTAAAAAAAAAGAACCACTGAGAAAAATAATCTATATTTATTTGTAAAATAATTTATAAAGATATATATATATATATATCTATGTGTGTGTGTGTGTATGTATGTGTAAACTATGAAATTTCTATCTTTCAAATAATAAATTAATAACAGCCCTCTAACTTTCGTCTTCATTCTAAAAATAACAGAGCGATAATTTTCTAACTAAACTCCCTGAAGTTCTGACGCGCACTTATCAATTAAATCTGAACCCTACATTTGGACATTAATCTGTCATGTGATCTGAAATGGATGCAGGGTGGAGAGTAAGGTAATTGCCCACTTCTCTTCTGCTTCATTTTCCTGTGTCGTCTTGCCGCTAGCCATGCAGAGTTTACTTTTCCAATTTTCGTGCATTGTTTAAGAAATGTGAACTGGCAAAACTTTGGGAGTGCATAGCGCACCTGTAGTGGGGATGTGCAATATCAAGGAATAAAATTATGTTTCGAAATGGCCACGTCTGGAAGTTTTTTGGTTTATGCATCCATCTTTTTAACTACGCAGTTTCTCCAACGTCAATCAATTGCAACTTTCTTTCACCAAGTCATCTTATTAATATAATGGCAAGGTTTTATTACATTTATATAACGATTATAAATTAGTTTATAAATATTTAAAACATTTTTTATTTCTAATTAATTAAATAACTGAGAATGGAAAAGCTATAACATTTTATATTAATCCTTGCTCTAATAGAACTTTAATAATCCGATGTATCTGTTCTGATTCCAGTGAAACCATAATGCTTAAAACTCTTATTAAAAAGCTCAAAAGATATTTTTTTTTGTAGGCCGTATTTTAAAAATTAAATACGGTATGCGAAAATGTATGCTTAGAAATTCTTGAATAAGGCTTTTAGTTTATTATTGACGCTGGCTGAGATTAGATTTCGTGTTCTAGATCATGAACAAATGCATTATTCAATTCTAACTAATCATTAATATCATTTTAAAAGCTTTCAAAACAATAAGCCATGTTTGCATGAAAACAATTTTGCAAATTCGAGGTCTTTAAAAAAATTAAAGTCGTTACTTTTAATGTGAAAGATTTAGTTCTTGCTTGCTGCAATGTGAAGAGTTCTATTCAGTAGAAAGTTTCGGAATATTCTATATATTTCCTGTGTTTGTACATTTTTCAAGTTAAATTAGTAAAGCCTCTTTAATTTTCTATTGCAATTAACTTCCTCTGAGTCATTCTGGCGCAGACGATACCTGGAGAGTAGCAGAGTTTGACGATCATCTGAAATCAAGTCGATCTTGTGACAGATGTTTTGCGGGCTTTTCAGATCCTTTGACATCAGTCATAAAGAGGAAAATTTTTAATGTCAGTTGAGGACGTTATTAGGGAGGTTATTCCCATTTAACTTCTTAATAATAGGATTAAAACCGGGAGCTACGTCCCCAGTTAACTCAAAACAACAGTTAACACGAGCAGAGGCGTAACTAGAGCTTTTGGACCCTGATGCAAAGGAGACGGGAAATCCTGAGCTCCGTTCATTAGAATTTTCAACGCACCACGAAAGAGACACAAAAAAGGGGGGACAAACAGTCTATCTACTGTTTGAAAAATGATGATTTATATTCAGGATTAATTCTGGATTAATTATTTAAGAAAGTAGGCCCGTACTGCAAGATTGAAAGAGCACAACAGAATTTTCCTTAGTAGAAAAATTGTGTAATATCACCTCTTTTTTTTTCCCTTTATGCATTTTATAGGTCAATAAAATTTAAGAAAGGTGAAAATTTAGGCCTCGTATCTGGATTGAACTTAAAACGTTAAGTGGTCTTTAAAGCTTTGCATTCATGAGATCCGTTTTTGATGAAATTTGTCTTCCACTAGGCTGTGTTATGGTGGCAAATAAATAAATCTATACAGAAAAGAAACAGGCCATGTAAAGTGTACAGCTAATAAGAAATATGCAAAATATAGAATTAAAAAGGAAAGGAACTCTAGAATGGTGGAAATTTTATACAAAATTATATTTTGAATTTCATACGAAATCTACGTCCATCTAAATTACTGTTCTTGTTTATTACTTCATTATTGCTAACTATTTTTAAGAAATCAATAAATAACTGGTTAAGTAAGTTATCGACTCGTAGATAGAAGGCAAAACAGGTAAATGTACAAAAAGAAATTAGTCTAACACCATGATTTACTTAGATCACAGATATGAATTATTTAAATATTTCAACAAGTAAATATGAGCCCTTCTTTTAATAGAAATTCCATATTATCTAATAGTTGCATACGTTTATATCGGAAACTTAATAAACAAAATTATTCGTTTGTATAATTTTTTTTTGTGGAAGACATAAGCCTAAAGTTCTCCCCAGCCGTCTCTTTTCAACTTCTGTCTGTCTCTAGTTCTTTTCTTTTCATCCTATTTAACTTTTTGATAAATAAAATTCTAGTTCAGCTGATTAATGTAACTAGTAAATCTGAGAGGAAAAAGGTCATCATAGTAAAAAAAAAAAATCCATTCGTCTGTTCTGAAATAATTTATTTGAAATCTGTCCAAAACGATCTGTCTGATGATTCATCTTTTGTGAAAAAAATTCCTCAGAAACTCTGAAAAACTTGTTCTTTGGCTTTTGAATAATTTTATTTCATTGCCTTTTAAGTCTGGAAATGATTAATGAAAGAATGTTTATAATCATAATTTATATAAATGAAATAAAACGTTTCTATTTTATTTACAAAAACGTATATTTCTGTCTTAGAATATTTGTCATTATAATTTTCATTGATTAAAAAAAGATCAGATTTTTGACATTAATTTAGAATTTTAAATGAAATTTTATAAATATTAATGAAAATTATTCTTATGTTAAAGCATTTCTGAAATAATGAATTTGTAAGGAACTAATACATTCTACATATGTACGCCGGTAAGCTAGGAAAGTCACGTGTTCGATTCTTGGTAAATGCACTGTCAATTCTTAAAGAAAAATCACAGAATTTGTTTCTGTGTTTCCTCGAAAATTTAAATTAAAAAAACGTATTACCCCTTTTGTTTAAGACATTAAAAACAGAATCATGCTCACACAGTTTCATCTGAAAGAAATTTATAAAGAGATCCCTGTGTGAATGCTTCGGTTTACCCTTTTTTGTTCATTAATCGTTAATTTATTATAATTTAATTTTACCCCTCCTCTCATTTCTTACCTTACGTAAAGATCTTATCTGGAAAAATATCGCACGGTTCTGATTAGCTATAAGACATAAAACATTTTTAATGCAAATTTATGCACGAAAAAAATGTTTTAAGAAACAACGTTTATCAAAAGCATCTGTAAAGGTTTCAGCCTTCCTGAGAAGCTTCTAGTTAATATTCTTATTTGGTTTGATGTACTCAAAATTCAAGGAGTTTTAATGCATCATAACAATTAGCCATGTACGAAAAATTTTTCAGCTATAAAAATCTTTTGTGAACAGGAATCCTTTTATATTTTTAAGATCCTCTTGCTGAGACTCGTCATTTTTCAAGAGAACATGCGGTTTTTATGTAAAATAATTGATTTTTGTCTACTGTCTTGAATTTTTCTCTGATTTGGAAGACGAATGTCTATGTATCTCCATTCTAACTCAAGCTTGCTGGTATTGTTAAAACAACCGACGCTTATTAAAACGACCATTCCATTACAACGACTCTCATAAAATGTGACAGATAATGAGAGTATTCATTCAGTTTTCGCTATGCCGATCATTTGATATCATGTATCCTTTTGCTACGTGATGCAAGAGATTAAAAATACATTTACAACGATTAATTGTTGATTACTTTATTAATCACATCGAACAAAATTTATTATCCGCGTTAGTAATCCTTACTCTAAGCTAACCCCTTGGGATGCGTACACTGGCTTAGTATTAAACTACGACAGCACCGGGCTTGGGGGCACAATAACACGTACCCTGTTAATATGGCAAAAGGCAGAAAAAGAAAAATAGAAAGTGCAGTCAATGCTATACCGGACGGTCATGGCTTCGGCCAACCGAATGGGCTATCTTGAGGGCAGAACTGCGGTTCTTCAATGCTCCTGGATGTGGTGACCCTGAGTTGCCAGTTCTTAGAAGGGTTCTAAGAGAAAGTTCAAATTTTTAAAACTCCGCCGCAGAGGAATGGGATCTCATTGTGATTGCTTTATGAATAACAACGAGGACCTCCCATTTTCGGGCTTTTTCAATATTTCCCAGCCACCATCCTAATATGGAGGTGTGGGGTAATTTCGTGTAGTGCTTGAATTCTAGATTATGTTAGTGCTACATATTAAGTTTTCTCGTAAAACGTATCATACATAGACTTACCCTAAGCTAATATGCCCTTTTTAGTTACACGAAAACTTAATATGTAGCTTTAACACAAAATCCCAAACAAAGTAGAAGTTTTGGGAGTTCTAGCAAAAAATTCCAGCAGTTCTTCCTACAGTTCTTCTTAGATGTAGCTTTTTTCCGGTCCGCATTCAAATTTGCTTTCACTTGAAATTTTGATGTACATAACACAGCGGTACAGAGTGTTTTCTGTATTTCTAATGAAGTTTTCTGGAAGGGTATCGTGTTATATTCATATTTTATAGAAGCTGTTTTTTTTTAAAATGTAGGCATGTAAATGCATTCAGCGTGACGCACTTAACGACCTCCAAAAGACTTCGAGCTTTTTCTACTGCAGTATACCTTTGCATACCCCGATTTATGCCACTGAATCCAAGGAGAATTTAAAAAGCTCAGGAAAGAGGAATAACCCATATTATAATTAACAGAAAATACTATCAGCAATTTACGGGTATTTTCAAGCAATTTAGTCAAATAGTCTTATATTTCAATAAGAGTCAATGTAAATTACTCAAATAGTCTAATATTTCAATTGGAGGCAATATAGAGCAGAAAATTAGTATTTATATTTATGACTAAGCGATTTACCTCTAACGGATGGCCTTATAATATTTAAATATTTCGTATTACGTATAACAGAATTACGTACTATTGTTCACAAATCAGCTTCCTTATATTACGACTTCACCTGTTATTGCATTGCCTCATTTTTCTTTTCCTTTTCATATTTTCTCGAGGCAGTTTTGTTTTACACCAATGGTTTGTGATAGTAATTTTTCCATCTTTCGACAATGAGCAAACTTAGACTTTTTAGACGTTAATCTACAACACGCTTAATTAGTTAGTTGTTAATTGCCTCTATAAAGTCAGTGCATATTGTCTCATTATGCAGTGATCCATACGATTTGAGTTCCTAGTCGTAAGGGTTGTATTTCTTTCTCTTCTAATCCAGTACCATCCCTGTCATTCTTCATGGTAGTTCTATAAAGAATAACAGAATAGGTCTTCAGCATTTCAATGTAAACTGAGGTACTGAACAAAATAACCACATAAGTTTAAAATGCACGTTTTGAAGAATAACAAAAATAATTCCAAATATGTGGGTGAGTATAAGTGGAAAAAGTGCATTTTCTATTTCGGGCTTCTTTTAACTATTGGTTTTATACAGCTTCAAATTTTTGCTACAACAATGTGATGAAAATATTTACTATCTACCTGAGCTAAAATTACCATACCTCAAAAAATTCTATTTGACTCAAAAAGTTGAGCTCGTCGTTCAATTTCTTAAACTTTTGATAGAAATAAAGAGGTAAATATTCTGAATATTGATTGCGTAGGAGTACATATATTTTATTTTCTACGACACTTCTAACTATTTTTTTTTCTTT
>KK121194.1:0-52617 GCA_000611955.2 Stegodyphus mimosarum
AGAAGTTGAGAATTTTATACAGCAACTCAAAAATAGCACTGGTTATGAACACCTCACCCCCACTTCTCCCATCCAATGAAGAAAACTTATCAAAAAATTCAAACCACGCAAAGCTCCAGGCTATGACGGAATATCCAACAAAATTATTAAAAATTTGCCTAAAAACTTCATCGTACTACTCACCAACATTATCAATGCAAGCCTTCGACTAAATTATTTCCCACAGCAATGGAAACACGCTCTTATCATTACGTTCGTGTAACCAAGAAAAAACCCAAGAAATGTCAATTCATACCGGCCCATTAGTCTATTACCAAGCTTAGGCAAGGTATACGAGAGGATTATACAGCAAAGACTACTTCAGCATCTTGAAAATAATAAAATTATAAAACCTGATCAACATGGCTTTCGACCCGGGCATAGCACACTCCACCAGTTACTAAATGTTACGGAATACATCGCTGATGCTTTCAATAAGAAAACCGCAGTTGCTGGATGTTTTTTAGACATTGAAAAACATTTGACAAGAGGTGAAATGAGGGTTTACTCTTTAAGCTGCACCTTGCAAATTTTCACACGAACTTCATTAAACTACTGCAGAGCTACTTAAAAAATAGAACCTTCCAGATAAAAATCAATAGCACACTTTTCACCAGAAAAAGAACCACCAGTGGTGTACCCCAGGGAAGAGTATTAGCTCCTTATTTTTTCAACATTTTTATCAATGATATTCCGACGCCACTAACAGCAAGAATTTTTCAGTATGCGGACGATACTGCGAGTTTGGCAAAGTCGATGAAACCCCAATTCGCCATAGATAAACTAAAGGAAGCAGTTGACATCATCTCCCATTATTTCAAAATATGGAAAATGAAAACTAATCCCACTAAAAGCAACATAGTACTCTTTAGAAGATATAAGAAATTCGCACCAGTGCAAATTGATATTCAAATAGATAATCAAGCGCTCCCAATTGCAAATAGTGTTAAGTACTTAGGTGTGCATTTTGATATGCAGCTCTTATTTAAAGAACAGGCCAATTATGCGCTACAGAAAGCAAATGCTGCAAAGAATGCGTTACGCCCACTTATCAGAAGAAAAGCTAAACTAAATCTCAATCTAAGATACGCGCAAATATGTTTAAATTATCTTCAAATTCCGCCGAGAGCGAACTGATGATTCAACGATCAAATAAAAAAGCAATCTTAGATTTTATACGCTGCTAGCAATACTCAAATGAATATTCTGGGCCCCGTTGAGATCCCAGGGAATTTCAACAACTGGTAATTTTTGTAACTTCTTATTCTGCAATAAAAATGCTATTAATAAACTATAAAATAAAACTAATACTAAATACAAAGTACAAAAATATTAAAAACGACGCAGTCTACAGATTTTAGTCTGTATAGGATGAAAACACAACGTCAGGATAGGCCGTTTTATGACACAATGACCAGTTTTCATACTAATAACTCTGACTGTATTGTTTGAGGCTGAATGAGCAGCGATTGTTCTTCCTAACATCCATTTAAGAGGTGGAAGATTGTTTTTGATGAGAACCGAATCATTGACTTCTAAATCTTTTTGACGTTTTTGCCACTTTGGCCTTTGCTGAAGTTGAGACAGCTATTAGACTCAATTTTTTCGAAAGTTGTTGAAAAATGAACTATCTGACATGCCATGTCTCAAGATGATTCAAGGAACTGTGACTTAGATATTGCTCAGGTGTGGCAGATAGACTTTTTTATTAGGTAATGACCATGTGTTAACACAGTTTAATCATTTGGGTCAGACGATGCCTGACACAGCGGCGTAGACTTGAGACAAGCCTCAGCTTTCCTTATTAAAGTTTGAAATTCAGGATATCTCAGCACAGTATCATCAACAGTTCTCTTTAGATGAAATTTCATTGACTTCACAACTGATTAGTATAGTCCACCAAAGTGAGGAAATGTAGGGGGATTTAATATCCATTTTATATCCTCTAGAGAAAAAAATTAGTGAATTTCTTGACATTGCTTGCAAAAAGCATTTTCTGATTTCCTTCTGTGCACCTTTAAAGTTAGTACCGCAGTTGCTGTCTCAATTGGTTTCCCTCTTCTTGAAATATAAATCGTTTCAATGCACTTAAAATACCTTTGTTGACAGATCTTCTACCACTTTGAGATGTACTTCAAGATTTACTGTACAAAGCACACAAGTAAACACATTTAACGTTTAAATGATTTTTGTCCACGTTCTTCACGGTGTTTGAACATGAGCGGTCGTGAAAAGTCTACTCCAATTCGATGAAATGGTCACTCTTGTGTTAACTGTAGGTGCTCGTAGATCAGCCATTATTTGACTTGTAACACAAGATTTTATTAATTTTCGAATAACAGATATAGCAACTAGGATCCCAAATTGCTGTGTGATTAAAGACAGAACTACTGGTGCTGCATGAAGATATTTGTCATGAAAGTATCTAATTATGATTTTTGTCAGATAGTATTTGAAGGCAATAATATTGGAAGGTTTTCATTCTCTGATAGATGCGCTTTTTTCAATCCTCATAACAATTTGTTATCACCTAAAAATGGACGCAAGCTAAGGAAACAGCTGTTTATAAGTAAATCGTTTCCTGTTTCCAAACGAAGAATTTCTTAACTGAAGTTAGATCATTCTGCTATTAGAATAATATAGTGTTGCAGCTCTAAATTCAATTAGTAGATAAAAGGGATATATTTATCTCTAGGTGGGCTACCCTTGAATTTGATATGAATCTTAATATTCAAACACATACGCGTTGTAACTTTGAAGATGAGGATATATTTGATACAACAGTGAATTCCTGTACAAGTTCAGGAACTACAAATTATACTGTGCTTCTGGTAATGCCTCTTCATCGATAAGGATATTCTTAAAGAAGGCAGCTTCGCACTATAACCAAAGAGGTCCATTCCAACACAATTCCTGAGACATTAGTTCTGCAGAAATAACCCAGGCGAAGCATGATCAACAAGATTTCGTTTCCGATAACATGACCCTAATTCTTAGCTGGTAAGATTGCTTGTATTTCAGAAATTCTGTTGGATGCGAATACTTGCCACCTTTTAAGATTTAACCTTAACCAGGATAACATTATTTGTGAATCACTCCACGTGTGTACTGAATCAAAATAATGCATTTCTTACAGCCTGAATCAAGCATGCCAACAATACTACTACGCATAATTCCATTCTGGGAATTGTGATAGGGTTCAGTGGTACTAAACGAGTTTTAGATGTTACAAGTTTAAGACAAATGTTAGTTTTTATAAGTTTTGACGCAAATAACTGCTGAACAGCCTTCTGCAGACGAGTCACAAAATCCGTGAAGTTTACATGGAGAATAATTGGGCAACAGTGCTTTTCTAAGTACATTTATATAATTCAAAAGTTTAACCTCTCTACGCGAACCTCTCCAGTTTTGATCAATCTCTTCTGGTACAGGATCATCCCATGACGTATGGATTTTCCACAGTTATTGAAGGAACATTTTCGAGAATTACAAAAGGAGCAATCCACTCCAACGAATCGAATAACCTTGATACAAGGGACAAAATAACCCTTTTAGTCGTATCTCCTTGATAATCTATTGCACAGGAATTGCATTTGAATTCATCACTGCCAGAATGCTATTCCAATTTCAGAATTTTTAATGTTTTACCTTCTATTAAACGATGAATATTGTCACTATCTGTGTTTGCTGAGCCAGAATTTTTTAACAATTATGGTTCAGTTGTTGACCATTCATGGAGCTCAAAGCCACCCTTTTTCAGTAGATCTTCCAGAATCTCCTTAACACCAGTTAGTATGTCATTAACATAAATCTCTTAAAACTGCATTCTTTGATTTCGGAAAATTCAGTCCTTCATCATTCACTGACTCAAAACTTTGGTTGCTAGATATGGAACAGTTGCAGTTTCATATGTAACAGTGTTTAAACAACAAACTTGTATTTGCGTATCTGGGCTATCTCCTCATAACACACTACCTGACAATGAAAATACAACAAGGAGTGGACCGAAAATTATGCAAAGTTCAGGGTACAGGCACGTCACTGTGAATGATATGAAATGCGTAGCTCTTCTGCGCTCCTTGAAGATATAAGGAAAGGAACCTGCAGAATGTTCAATTTTTGTGCCGTTATTTCCGATAGGGAAATCATTGTAAAAAATGTTTTCTTGTCTCGGAGAACGTGTGTAATATCGGAGAATGCCAGGCCGTCGTCAACAGAAGCAGTTCCAACAGACAAAAGATTTTATGAGGAGCATGGTGATCGGATTGAGAAGGGCAGGTTGGTCTACAAGCCACACGCGTTGATCAACACATCCGTCGACAAGCAGTGGCGCAACCACAAGTCACTTCTACCTCCATTCTGTAGTCATGTTCTAGATACCCTGGATGTTCCCATATCGACCACAAGCATTTGCCGTCGTCTAGTGGCTAGTGACCTGCACTCGTGGCGTCCGTTAAGAAGACTGCCATTGACTCCACATTATAGATGGCAACGTCTGCAATGATGCCGGGCTCAAGCGATGTGGACGACGGAATTGCACAGGCTCGTATTCTCAGATGGGTCACCTTTCTGTTTCTCTAATGATAGTCGCCGAGTACGAGTATGGCGATGTGAAGACAGGTCCAATATGACAGCAATTGTGGAACGCTCCACCGCGCGACAACGCGGCATCATTGTTTGAGGCGCAATTGCGTACGATTCCAGTTCAACTCTAGTTCGTATTCAGAGCACTAGGCAGCCTAACGATACACGATGCGCTGCGGCCGGTGACAGACTCCTACTTTCAGGGAATGCCCAATGTCCTTTATCAGCAGTATAGCGCCCCACCACACACTGCTCGCATCAGCCAACAGGCTCTGCGAGGGGTACAGATGCTTCCTTGGTCACCGTTCTCTCCTGATCTCTCATAAATCGAACACATTTGGAATATGACTGGACGCTATTTGCAGACCCTGCCATCGACGAGCTCAGAAGACTAACTGTGGGAAATGTTTGACAGGGAATGGAGAGCCATTCCTCAGAACACTATCCGTAGTCTCATTGACTCTGTACCTAGACGTATTGCTTTGTGTGTCGCCGTCCAAAAATGTGGTCCTGCACCCTACTGAGCCGCCTCTTTTCTCGCTCTGTATTATCCACATCATTTCGAAATGAAGATAACTTATTGTTCGTTGCTGTATCTCTCTGTTTGTCGGCTTCAACCAGTTTCTGGCCATTCCTACTTGGCGTTACATTTCCAATGTCGGACAATGTATTTTCAGAAAGTCTCCATCATTTTCATGAACTTTTATTTGTTTATACCTTGTTCGAATATCCGTGGTTAATGCAATGTTATGAAGTCTAAATCTTAGTAAAATACAAATTAAATCATGCGGTTTTGGATCTATCATTAATGTATAATTTGAAGAAATATCCGTGGTTGTATTAACAGTCGTATCAAAGACGACTCTCAATTTTATTGTTAAGCTACATTCCTTCAATATGAAGTGATGTAGGATATAATAGTATTTATTCTCTAGTCCATAACCTGTGTTTTATACTAGTTCTATGTGTTCCAGTGAAAAATATCCCTTCGTAAATTAAATATACTGGTTGTATATTTCTGGCATGGATAGTAGTCTCGCCTCTAAATATTGAAATCATCTGTGCACCATTACGCGGAAATCATCCAAAACATCTCTATGTTTTAATGTTAGTGCAACATAATAACGGCCTGTTTTACCTCTAAAATGAGAACCTTCAAAATGTTCTTCACAAAGGTTTCCTTAATCTCTTAAAGATTGTACATTTAGAAATGTTTTCAATTCCTAGAAAGAATATACTAACACATCTGTATTTGGACTCGCATGATTTATATTTACTTGCTCAGTTGTCTGCGACTCAAAATTTGTAGTACCTGAAATTATCTATCCCAGCCTCAAATTTAGTGTGAATGGAAAATTTCGAGCACGTTTGACAATTTCTCCCATCATTAAATGGAGAAATATATTTACACGAAATAAAATATCACTCGTGACTTGTAAAATAACGGATCAGCTAAATTTATATCACTGAAGTTATCGAAGGCGATTGATGATAAAAATACATAGGGAATATTATCTGTCATCTTATCCACTACAAACGCTGATGTTGATAAGAGAATATCACTTTTGAAATGAGAAGTTAATAAAAAATAGACTTGTCTATTACTTACAATATTAAATTCTCCTAAACGAGACTCGTAAATGGAATTATCGTTCACTCGTAATCCTAATTTGTTCACATAGTCTCTTCAAATAAATGATCTCTGAGATCCAGTGTCACATAAACATCTTCGCTTCACAAACTGTTCAGAGTTTTGAACTTTTATTAATGCAGTACACAATAAAATATGAGTACTTAGATTACTTTTTGTGTTAAGGAACTTAAAACTTGCGGATTTAAATTTTGTTCGAAAAGGAGGAAACTGACTGAATGATCTGACTCACAATAATATTAAATATAACTTTTCTTAAGATCATTTAATTAATTCACACAAACCAAAGGAAATTATCTAAATAAAGCTTAAACTATAAACACAAGAAGGAATAAATCTTCTCTGGTACTCGGTAGAATAGAATATTATTTCTCAACCAAAACATTTCTAAAAATTCACTTGATTTAAAAGACCTCATAAGCGCCAGAGAAGAAGTATTCAAACACCAATCAATCAGTTCCACCACGAAAAATCAAGCTCTAGTTCCAACTTACCTGGCACCTAAAAGTCATTACAAATTCTATCTTAAAACATATTCAAGAATCATTAATAAGTGGTTAGTACATATTTGCTAAAAATAAAACTCGCGTTGTGAGTACCCTAAAATGCATAAACATTTTTCAATAACACCAAACAAAATCTTCATGTTTTCTTAAAAGCCTCACGGCTCAAACAAATGGAGTGACTGAACAAACCAATTAAAAACAAATGCAAGTAATAAACAATGCACAAAAAACAAATGCAAGTAATAATATAAAATCACACTCATTTATTAATATCTAGTATAAATTTATGGAAAAGCTGGCCAGACTACCCTTACATAAAAATGCAATTAATATTCTACATTAAATTTCTCCAAGAGTCATTCATCAAGATTTTTGAATTTTAACATGACAACGATTACTTAGAATATTGGAACATTAAATGAATTATTCAAACTGAACTGTCACACAAAATAATATAGAAATTACCATTAACATAAATTTTGTATTGTTGACAATAACTTTAAATTCTTCTAAGACACAAACAATCCTTTTCTTTTTTTTTAAATTTTCAAATAAATTTTTCTTTTTCTCCCCAAATTAAGGAAGATTAGTTTAAATTACACCACTTAAAAAATACTATAATCTTATGAAATAAAATATTAAGTAACTCACAGTTGGTCGACAGGTGCCCATCAAACCATTGCTGCAAATCGGAGACAACTTAAGGACTTAATCATTAGCTGATGATTAAGTCCTTTGAACTGGTCCGAGGTAATCAGTTCCAAAAATAATTTCAAGAAAAATGTCCTCTTGTAGAAAACCAATGATGAAGTTCAGCAATCAAATATTCTGAAGTATTAAAATTGAAGGAGAAACAAAGGTAATAAACCAGATGACACTCAAGTGCTTCGGCTGATAGCGACAACGGGAATTTTCGAGCAAAGACAGAATGTTGAATTTTTATTCTTCTCACGAAGGAAACGCTTCTGTTCGGTACGAGCCATTTCAATTCCGTTTTACGGGAAAACCCACTTCAAACTCGGAAGAGTTCGCTCTGAGTTCTACTTATCGCAAATATTTCAGGAAAAATTCTCCATTTTTCACATCTTCGACTTGAATAGGTCTATCATGCCGCATCACAAGCACGAGCCACCCGCCGGGGTATCAAAACTTATCTCCTAAAATTCCGGCGGACACAGCCGCAGCATCGCAAATCTCTTCAGCTAAAAGCCGAGTTCGTCCGCAGAACGCAAGCGCAAGCCACCCAAGCCAGGGTAAGCTTGGCCGCAGGGCCAAAGGTCCTCTCTGCTAATTCTTTTCTCTCTATTCAAACTTAAAAACTCTCTCGAAGACTCCGATAAAACTGACTTCAAAACTCGCGCAAAAACCGAGGAAAACTCGGTTTCTCCTCCTACTCGCAATTATAGGTCCAAAAGTTACACATATTAAAGTCTTGCCAATCCGAGACTTTTCAATATAATTTAATAGGACAAGTTCAAACCCCCAAACGAATCAGAAAAAAGTCATTGTCTACAGTAGCACCTACGAAAACTAGAAACTAAAAATTCGAGCCCCCTTGCTAACAAGCGAAAAATCTAAGAAACAACAAAAAACTGCCCCTTCAAGATCCAATTTACAACTTTTCGCTTTCTTCCGAAGCTATAGGCAAGGCGACATTCACAAAGCTGAAACGCAAGTGAACAGCGAGGAGCCCATTACAGTATCCACTTTCACAGCTTGGTAACAAAGACAAGGGAACAACGATATACTGCAATTCAGTTGCAACTGTCATCTTAAAAGGCTGTTCCCACAGATGTTACTTCCGTTAAAAGATGCTCCCCTTTCTGCGTTAGAAAATTGAACCGTTGAAGGAAAAATAATTGCCTAAAACTTTTAAATTCACTCTTTCAAATATATATATTCATTACGCTCTTCACAATTTCAAATTTAAAAAAATCAAATACAGATACAAATAAAATACTTAAATAATTGATTACTTTAATGATTAAAAACACTTAAATTAAAAACACAGAATTCGCGACACAACATTTGCATTCGAATCATAATGACAGGCACAAACTGTAGCCGAAACAGCCTTAGCATTCACTAATGCATTTCTTTTAGGGATAGATTGTGTGTGTGAAGGCCTACTGTTTAACTGAGTTTTTATCTTTGAAATATTTACAACTTGCAAACTATTGCGATGCTTCTTAAAAGCAATGTTGATACGCATTTAAACTATTGCATTTTTTGAGCAAATGCATATTCGATAAACAA
The DNA here is from genome assembly GCA_000611955.2 of Stegodyphus mimosarum. Taxonomy (NCBI): domain Eukaryota; kingdom Metazoa; phylum Arthropoda; class Arachnida; order Araneae; family Eresidae; genus Stegodyphus; species Stegodyphus mimosarum. The sequence goes on from KK121194.1 coordinate 9,037, forward strand.
TTGCAACAGTAATGATTTAAAACAGTAAGCGTTTACAAAGCCTGGTCTTTGCTGAATCGATAAATTTGGAAATTTCGAACATTTGGCTAAACTGTGATCTTTGTTGCAGTAACTACAATCCAAAGTAGCTACCAAAACATTACTCTTACTGCAATATACAGCAAAACATAATATAGAAAGTATCCTTCAAGAAACTTCTAGGTAACACGCAATTAATCATGATTACTGAAAATTAAATTCTCATTTTATACTAGCCAAGAATTAGCCTTCAGGACAGAGAAGAAAGCTAAGAAAATAAATCTTTCGAGTCTTAAAAAAATTCTTTAATGTTGTTATGTATTACTTATTTCAGTTGTGATTTAATTTGTTTTAAAGGTAATGATTTAACTTATTTTGCTTCAGACTTAAAGATTAATTTGTTTTTAATTTTTGTAGTTGAACTTAAGTTTCTTTGGCATGTTGAAAAGTAATTGTAGTCATTTAATTTGTTCTCTTGACAGTTTTGGTTAACGCTGATTTTAAGTTGCTTGAGTAATTAATTTTTCTTCTTTACTTTTGGTTGGTTAACTATTTAAATTTCTGTTTAGTTAATTATTTTTTCTTAACCTTGGTTGTTAATGTTAATCTCTTGATAAGTTGATCCTTAAGGTCAATCTTTTTAAAGTTTTGTTTACACAAGTTGGTGTTTAAAGTTTAATTAAGTTTTTTGTGCCCCCTTTTCTGCTAAATTTGGGATCCATATTTTCTGACTATGGTGGTCATTTTGGTGTTGTGGAGAATATAAAAAATTTTCATACTTGATTATTGTATTTTAACTGAAGTAATTTTTATTTCCTTACTATGGTGGTCGTGTTTGGTGTTGGAATAAACCCAAGAAAATTATCTATGTAATTATTATATTTTTATTTAAGTACTTATCAGTATTGAAGTTAATTTGTGGTTAAGATCAATAATTAATACCTATTCCTCAAAAACTTTTCCGTTGCCTTTCCAAATAATTTATTGGCTTGTTTTCGATTTCTTCACCCGCCAGACGGTAGTCTGTGAAGCATCTGTCAACATTAGTAACGTTTGCACCCTGCGGAAGAGGCTAGTTTCAACACTACAAACCCTGCAGCAAGGTCAAGGGGACGGGGTGTTTTGCTTACTCGCAGGCTTTTCCTATGCTGGAGTGGGACCCCTCGTCGAGGCTAGAGTTGATTGACCTTGGTGTATCAGCGATATTCGCCAATTTCTGGAGCTCATTCTACTTTGGGCTTCACCTTCCTGCGTGTTTTTCCCCTGGGGTTGCCGGGCTGTTGGCGGTTTTCCTACCATCTAAAATCGCCAATCGAGCAGTCTTGGCGAATGGAGTAAAAAGCTTGGGAGCTGGCGACGAGGGCAGGCAGACACGCAGCCAGAGACGGAAGGAGACGGAGCGGGGAGTGAGGAACGTGGCAAACCTCGCGAAAGAAAATACTATCTGAAGAGTAGCTGTCAGCGTTATCATAGAACCAACGATGTCGGAAGAAATGGATGAGAGAAGGCTACTATGGAGGGCGACGCAAATGTCTAAACTTTTTCTTAACTAATTACTTTCTTTTCTCTCCTTATAGAAAGCAAGCAATGGCTCTCTCTACTGCCATGATTCTGTAACAAGTAACCTTGCCATAGCCTGAGCCTACAATGTATCTACTATGTTAACTTCACTGTTTGGAACGTTAAATTGTGGTTGCGCTGTGACGTGGCCGAAGTTCGCTTGTCGGATGTCTGAGCCTACAATGTATCTACTATGTTAACTTCACTGTTTGGAAGGGTATGAGATTCTTTTTAATTTTACACACCTCCGCCACCAATGTAAAATTCTGTATTAATTCAGTATTATCTTAATAAATTCCATATTTAATTTTAACTTTCTTGTAATGTTTTCACTTTTAATTTAGAACACTGGACCTGACTGTATTTTTCCACAACGCAAACTTTAATAATTCTGTTGGAGCTCATGGTCACTATTTACGATTGATTTGAACACTAGTTTTACAGTATATATTGTGTATATCATGTTGTCACAAACTTTACATATTCATGTGATTTAGAATTGTTTATCCAAATACTGACTTATCATTTGGTATTGAACTTAAAACATAAACACAAACTCTTAAGAATTAAAAGCTCCAACAAGAAAATGGTGCCGTGACCTCGCGAATTTTGTTATATGCAATTTGTATTTTATTTTGTATCTGGTATGCACGAAAAAGGTGCCATGTATTCTAATTTATCATTTTTGGTCCAGTGTAAATTTTAAAATTGCTTTTGCTAAGAGTGGTGGCAGTGTTATTATTAATTACTGGTATTATTTTCTTTATGTTGATAATTGATATGAATAATATTTCATGGTATGATATTTCATAGTATAATATTTTTATGAGTACTGTTAAAAGTGCTGTTAATTGTGTAATTAAGCTACACTATTTTGCTTATATATATTTTGCTGTACTGTTTACCAGTGTTACATTATTTACACAAATTTAGTAGTATTGTATTATATTGTGTTACACATTTATGAGTTAAATTGGTTAATATGCCTACAAAAAGGAAGAGTTTAACTCCAGCGGCAACTAGAATGCCTGTAATTAACCGTTTAACTGGGGGTCGGAATCCTCAGCCTACTGCAAATAGAATCTCAGTTTTTGGGGCTGATCCCTTGGTGTCAATTCCCATTTTTACTGGGGCAGAAGGTACTACTCAACTTAATGATTTTCTGGACAGAGTCAATTTAGTTGCAGCACATGTAGGCTGGGCTGACTCTGATAAGTTGACTGCTATTCGTGTAAAATTAGATGGAGAAGCTGCTGCGTTTATTCGCAATAACCCTCGTCTCAAGAATGAGACTAAGTTGGAAATTGTGGTTGAGGCTTTAAAGGACAGATTTGCTACTGTTCAAAATTTACATGCTAATATTAGAGCATTAATTCAAGCCTTTCAGAAGCCTAGAGAAAGTGTTAGGCAGTTTGCTGCTAGAATAGAGGCACTCTCTTGTAAAACAGTACCTGTCGATAAAGTGGAAGATCCCACTGTGGAAAGTCAGAGACTTGATTTACTCTTGTCTGTTTTTCTTGAGGGCCTTCATTTACATTTGAGGCGACTGTTATTACCACAGAACCACAAAACATATGTAGCAGCTAAGAAACATGCTATAGCAGAAGAAGAAGTTTGGTTTAAAACCCATGCAGATGAGCTTAATAATGTTCACTCTGTAGAAGTGAATGCAGTTTCCACTCCAGGTGTTACAGTTAAGGCTGCACAGGCTAATAGTTCCAAAGATGAACTCACAGCAGCAATTAAAGCACAACAGGAAAACATTGTTACTTTAACTAACATGTTAGGAAACTTGCAAACTCAAGTACAATCATTGATGTCTAAGTCTACAGCTAAGAGTAGACAGGTTGGTCCTCGTTGTTATAGATGTAATAGGTTAGGCCACTTAGCGAGGAATTGTATGGTAAATCTATCTCAGGGTACTAACAACAATGTTAGAACTAGACAGTATGGTAATGCTCGACAGCTAGGAAATGCTAGTGTAACTCCCAACGCACACCAGGTTGCAGGGCAGGTTAATTCGAGGAACACTACTCAGTTAAATCCTCAGGCTCCAGTTTTTAACCAGAATTTAAACTAGTAAGGGGTAGGGAGAGCAATTCCTTCAGTTCATCCCATGAAGCCCTTTTGAAGGTACCATCAGTGTATTCAGTTTCTTTAGGTGAAGCACCTCTTCCTATAGTAAATGGCTCAATTTTGGGTAATAAACTCAAATTTTTATTAGATTCAGGAGCTACTGTAAATTTACTAAATGCTAGGTATATGAAATGTTTTGGCAAGAAAGTAAAAATTGAAACATGTGAAACTTATTTAAAAGGCATTTCAAGCAACAAAGTGTTAGTTAGGGAAAAAGTTTTGTTACCTGTCAAATTTCAGGATCAGATTTTTCAAACTGAATTTCTTATTATTGATAGTTTATCTGATCAATATGGTGCACTTTTAGGAACACACTTTTTAAGTCTAAACAAACTTTGTATTGATTTCAGTTCATCAAATTTGATAGGTCCACACATATTGGTGCCTTTGCACCTTCACATGTCTGCGCCAAGTGCTGATGCTTCAATTAATTGCATGTCACCAAATAACTCGACTAATGATATCTTTTGCTATTCTGTGAAAAAGCATAAACTTCCTCCTTTCTCTGAAAATATTCTAAAAGTTTCAACTTCCCTTTTACCTTTTTCTCAACCTTCTGTACTTATTGAACCTCTTCCTCACCATCAGCACGCCAAATTCAGTGTAGCACGTTCAGTGAATAGTAAACAACGTTCAAATGAATTTTTTATTAAAGTGGCAAATTTCTCTCCTGATATTGTACACATTAACAAAGGTATGAAACTAGCCACCTTGGCTCCTGTTAATGTTAAAACACCTGATATTCAGCCAGTATTTTCTACGAGTCTTGAGACTGGTGAGCAGTTTGAACCCTGGGGAGGTCAGTTTGACTTAAGTCATTTACCTGAACAACAGAGACATGAACTTATGATTCTTTTAGATCAGTACAAAAACATTTTTGCTTCTTCTGTCACTGAACTTACTGGTTGTGATACAATTTTACACAACATTAATTTAAAAGACAACATTCCTGTCAGACAGAAACCTTACAGAGTTCCTTATCATTTAAGGCAAGAATTAGATAAGCAGATTGCTGAGCTGTTAGAGGCAAAAATTATTGAAGAAAGTGATAGTGCATATTCTGCTCCTGTGATTTTAGTTAGAAAGCAAGATGGGAGTTATCGTTTAGTAACAGATTTTAGGAAATTGAATGAGAAAACAGTTGAGGATAGTTTTCCATTACCTAACATGATAGAATTGATTGAAGGTTTAGGGAATGCTACTTATTTTTCCACATTAGATTTAACTTCAGGTTTCTTTCAAATGAAAATACACCCTGATGATATTTATAAAAGTGGTTTCACTACTCCTTCTGGACATTATCATTGGACACGAGTCCCATTCGGGATGCGTAATGCGCCCAGTTCCTTTCAGAGACTGATGTCAATAGTTTTGGCAAATCTATCGCCTTTACAGATAGGCATTTATATAGATGATATAGTGATAGCTTCAAATACTTTCGAGGAACATTTAAGCAAATTAAAAATTGTATTTGATAGACTTACTGCACACAACTTAAAACTGAAACCTTCTAAATGCAATTTTCTCAGAGACCAAATTACATATCTAGGTTATAAAGTATCTCAAGGTAAAGTGCAGCCTGATGATAAAAACCTTAAGGTTATCAGTAGTTTTCAGGTGCCTAAAAATAGAAAGGAAGTTAGAAGATTTTTAGGTCTGGTAGGATTTTATCGTAGATTTATTCAAAATTTTGCTCACAAAGCCTTACCTTTAACTGAACTGACTAAAGATAAAGTAACCTTTAAATGGACTGATGAGGCTCAACAGGCTTTCGACAACTTAAAAGCTGAACTTTTAACTCAGCCTATTTTGGCTTTACCAGATTTTACAAAACCCTTCGCTTTGTGTACTGACGCTTCAAATTATGCTCTAGGAGCCATTTTAGGTCAGGAGGATGAGAATAAATTTTTACACCCTATCTGTTTTGCCAGTAGAAAACTAAAGGGTCCTGAAATTAATTATAGCACTGTGGAGAAGGAAGCTTTGGCTGTTGTATGGGCTACTGCTCATTTTAGGCAATATCTTTTAGGCAAAAGTTTTACAGTTTATTGTGATCAGGCTTCACTTTCCCATGTATTAAAGTTAAAAGATCCAACATCTAGGATTGCTCGCTGGATAATGGGGTTGTCTCAGTATGACTACAAAATTGTTCATAAACCAGGAAAATTAAATTCCACTGCTGATTATTTATCCAGATCTGTAAATGTGGCTGAACAAGTACAAACTTCTACCACCCCTGATCTTTTACACACCATTAAAGAACAACAAGCTGTTGATCCTTATTGTATGCAAATAAAAGAAGATTTAGAGAATAATAGAATTCCAAAACCTCCTTCACAGATCTTCTTCATTGAAAATGATACCTTGTATTGTAAATTTAAAAATCCTAAGGCTCGTTGGCAAAAACAAAACAGAATAGTGTTACCTAAAACATTAGTTCCAAAAATTCTGCAACAAAATCATGATTCACTTGTAGCTGCTCATTCTGGTTTTCATAGAACCCTTCATAGAATTCAGAAAGCATTCTTTTGGAAAAACATGCATAAGCAAATTCTTAATTATGTGAAATCTTGTCATTCTTGTATACAGAAACGTGGTTTTAAGGCATCACACAAAGCTTCATTAATGAGAGTTCCAATAGCAAATAGACCTATTGAACGTATAGCCATGGACATTGTAGGCCCTCTGCCCATGACACTTTCTGGACATAAATATATATTGGTTATTACAGACTATTTCACGAGATGGCCAGAGGCTTATGCTTTACAAAATTGTTCATCTGAAACCATAATTGAGAAACTTGAGCTGTTTATTGCTTCTCATGGGGTACCACAACATATAATCACAGACAGAGGTACCAATTTTATATCACAGGCTATTAATGAAGTTTATCAGAAATTAGGAATTTGTAAACACACCACTACAAGTTATCATCCACAATCAGATGGTGTCGTAGAAAGATTAAATGCAACTCTTATTAATTCATTAAGTCACTTGGTTTCTGAAACTCAAGAAGATTGGGACAGGCATTTACCGTTTGCTTTATTAGCACATAGAACTGGAAAGCATCAGGCATTAGATGAGTGCCCAGCGTTTCTCTTGTATGGCCGAGATTTAACGTTACCAGTGGATATGTTGACTCAGTCTAAATTTAAGACTTATGATGATACTAAAACTTATGCGAAAGATTTACTCGTCAGACTGCAAAAATCATTTCAGGTAGTTAAGACAAATTTAACTACTGCAGCTGAGAAACAAGAAACTACTAGAGAGTCAAAAGCTTATCATAAGGACATACAGCTAGGTGATACAGTTTACTTATACACTCCTGTAGTACAGCCAGGAACGGCTAGGAAGCTGTGTAAATTTAACAAGGGTCCTTACCGAGTTGTTGAGAAGTTATCAAAGGTTAACTTCAGGATAGAGTTAGTGACTAAACCACACACACGACAGGTGGTACATGTTGATCGTTTAACCAAGGTGCCAGCAAGAATTATATTTCCTACTTTAGAGATCTCTGATCAAGATCGTTCTTCTGCTGGTCAACCTAGTGACACTACTACACAATTGCCTTACAATTTAAGGCCCAGAGATGCTCATGGATTTGTAACGAGTAATTGAACTTTATACTGTTGTACATATTGGTAGGGTAGGAAAGTTTCTGCCTTAATTGAAGTTCTAGATTTTGTAACAGTTCTTATTTAGTTTTGTTTGTTTATTTCTTTTGTTGCGCTGCGTGACTTGTTTTGTTGACTTGGGTTGTTTGACCTTATCTAGTTCATGTTTTGTCAGGAATTGCAACTTACTACTCTTTATATCCTGGTTTGTTTTTCTTTGAGAGCTTAGTGGCTGGTCCACTTTGTTTTTCCTTCACGTTAATGTTTCGAAATTGTTTGTTTACCTTACTAAGGGACGCCTTAGTGTCTTTCGGCTTATTATTTTTGAGTAGTTGGTTGTTATTTCTTGCTCACACGTGTATATTGTGTTTTGGTCGATTACACTTGCCTACGTATTTAGTTTTATCCTTCGTGGGCTTGTTGAATAACCTAAGTTCAACTGTTAGTTAAGTTACGTTACTTACAGTGGTAGTTTTCACTTATGTATTGGGGTGTTGCTTTGATTGAAGAAGACGTTTGTATCTCGTTTCGGGTACAATTTTGTCTTGTGTTTTTATTTAGTTTTGCTTCACCTTTTGAGGTAGGTGAAGGTGGTTTGCACTCAGAGGATTGTTCATTTTCTTGTTATTGAAGGCCTGTTTTGAGTAACACGCCTCTGCTCGTGTTAGAGCTCTGTTCTTTTGGAGTGTTTATTTGTAAGTTTTATTGTATTGCTCGTGTTTTGGTGTTATATATTTTTTTTTCTGGATTAGAGTTGATTGTTGGTTTACATTTCTCAGGCTTAAGCTTAGTTTGGAAGTGTTTTATTTTGTTGTAAGTAGTATTGTGGATTCTGATTCTGATTTCCGGTGGTAGGGTTATTATTTTGTTTTACTTAAAAGTTAATTGGTAAAAATCCTTTTGAGTTTAGTATTCTTTCGTCAGTTTAACAGCTGGCTCTGGTTCAAGTAATGAGTAATTTCTGCCATTGTCACCACTGCTTAGGTTTAACTTTTTATGTGTTTTGTAAAGTCAGAGGTTATTGATTCTTTTCCGAAAAATTTTGCTGAACCAAAATTTTTCTTTTCGGAACGGCGGAGGATTGTTATGTATTACTTATTTCAGTTGTGATTTAATTTGTTTTAAAGGTAATGATTTAACTTATTTTGCTTCAGACTTAAAGATTAATTTGTTTTTAATTTTTGTAGTTGAACTTAAGTTTCTTTGGCATGTTGAAAAGTAATTGTAGTCATTTAATTTGTTCTCTTGACAGTTTTGGTTAACGCTGATTTTAAGTTGCTTGAGTAATTAATTTTTCTTCTTTACTTTTGGTTGGTTAACTATTTAAATTTCTGTTTAGTTTATAATTATTTTTTTTCTTAACCTTGGTTGTTAATGTTAATCTCTTGATAAGTTGACCCTTAAGGTCAATCTTTTTAAAGTTTGTTTACACAAGTTGGTGTTTAAAGTTTAATTAAGTTTTAATTTTTATTGTGCCCCCTTTTCTGCTAAATTTGGGATCCATATTTTCTGACTATGGTGGTCGTTTTGGTGTTGTGGAGAATATAAAAAATTTTCATACTTGATTATTGTATTTTAACTGAAGTAATTTTTATTTCCTTACTATGGTGGTCGTGTTTGGTGTTGGAATAAACCCAAGAAAATTATCTATGTAATTATTATATTTTTATTTAAGTACTTATCAGTATTGAAGTTAATTTGTATGTAAGATCAATAATTAACACCTATCCTTTCAAAAGCTTTTCCGTTGCCTTTCCAAATTATTTATGGGCTTGTTTTCGATTTCTTCGCCCGCTAGACGGTAGTCTGTGAAACATCTGTCAACATTAGTAACTTTTGCACCCTGCGGTAGAGGCTAGATTCTACATTACTAACCCTGCCGCAGGGTCAGGGGGGCGGGGTGTTTTGCTTACTCGCAGGCTTTTCCTATGCTGGAATGGGACCCCTCGTCGAGGCTAGCGGTGAATGAACTTGGTGTATCAGCGATTATTCGCCAAGTCCTGAAAAATTTACTACATTGGCTTCACCTTCCTGCGTGTTTTTCCCCTGGGGTTGCCGGGCTGTTGGCGGTTTTCTTACCATCTAAAATCGCCAAACGAACAGTCTTGGCGATTTGAGTAAAAAGCGTGGGAGCTGGCGACGAGGGCAGACTGAGACGAGGCTGACACGAGACGGAGACACGCCGCCATTGACGGAAGGAGACGGAACTGAAAATGAAATACGAATGAAAAAGACTATCTGAAGAGTAGCTGTCAGAGTTATCAGAGAACCAACGATGTCGGAAGAAATAGAAATGGACGAGAGAAAGGCTACTATGGAGGGCGAAGCATGTTTAAACTTTTTCTTAACTAATTACTTCTTTTTTTTCTCTCCTTATAGAAGGCAAGCTATGGCTGTCTCTTATTGTGACGTCTCCTGCCATGATTCTGTAACAAGTAACCTTACAATAGAGGGGAGTCTGCAATGTATCTACTATGTTAACTTCACTGTTTGAATTGGTATGACTATTTACATAATTCCTCCACACCGCCACCAATGTAACTAATTGTAAATTATTCAGTAATATCTTAATAAATTCCATATTTAATTTTAACTTTTCTTGTAATGTTTTCACTTTTTAAATTTAGAACACTGGACCAGACAGTATATGTTTCACAACGCATTAAATTTAATTATTCTGTTGGAGCTCTTGGTCACTATTTACGATTGATTTGAACACTAGTTTTACAGTATACATTGTGTTTATCATGTTGTCACAAACTTTGCACATTAATGTTATTGAGAATTGTTTATCCAAATATTGACTGATTATGGTATTGATCTTAAAACATAAACACAAACTCTTAAGAATTAAAAGCTCCAACAATGTCACTACAGGAAGAGGCATTCGCACTTATGATGCGTTTAACTTTCTATACCATATGGTTGAAAGAGTACTGAAATAACTCAAAATTTGTTCAAATCCATATGCCATATAGCGTCTCAGCATTTAAACGTATTATTTAAGCAAATTATGTCATACATATGAAGCTTACGTAACACAGTGCCTTAAAATCTGTTTTAAAGGAGCTTACAAAGTAAATAATGCTCGGATAAATGTACATACTTCGATGAATGAGCAAAATTATTCTAAACGATTGCACCTGCTTAACATTCAAAGTACCATTTTTCTTCTCTCTTTTCTATACCTTTTTTCTAAATTGTTAATTATTAATTGTTAATTCTTATAACTATACAAAATTAATTTCCTGTTACCATTTTATGACTTAAAAATAAACTTTAGAACAAATGTAATAGGAAAGGGAGAAAAGTTATTTCACTCCAGATAATGAAAATCAAGTAATATGTATTTAATCTTCTCCACTTGACGGAATAACGGATTACAAGTAGAAAATAATTGTAGCTTGAAAAATAATTGTAGCTTGAAAAATGATGAAACATTTTCCGCATATCTGAGGATGGTATTAAGAGTTGTTCTTACTGAACGTTAAGCAAAGGTAGTGCTTTAGATAGAGAACAGCTGGAAATCATTCGAGACAAAGTGACCTGATTAAAATAAAAACGTTTTAGTAAGAACAGTAATAATTCTAAATACGGTGATTAATTGTGTATCACGTACTAGACAGATGTTATGCAATGAAAGTTCAATTTTCTAAAACTCTTAAACGGAATTCTAAATCTTCTATGGTTAAAAAACATCTAAGAGCTGTGAAGTCAATTACATAACTAGTCTGAAGTACTGTTTACGATTTTACTTCTCATTTCGTAAAAGCATGAAAACATTTATTTTTTAGTCTTGCTTCATTCAAGTAACGTAACCAGATATTCTTTTAGGAAATATTTGGCCCCTTCTTCATTATTCATCAGAAAGATTCCCCTAAGACTCAAGTTTCTGCAAGCTATTTTCTGGCAATCGGAAAGTTGTCCACGGCTTTCCAACTAACCCCGTCAGTATGAGTCAATATTTATATAAATATTTGATAACGTGTATTTCAGATTTTTCGACTGCCAAGTGCAATATATTCCAAAATTCAATCTGTCACCTTCCTTCAATAACAACAAAAAATTCCTTTCTTGCGTTTAAATCACGTTCTTTCATCTCCGTGAAACCTATTTTACCCTTTGAAGTTACAATGTATGCTTTGCCAGTAATATTTTCTTCAGTTTGAAAGTAGTTAAGAGGTAACTAACATATTTTCTGAAAGTTAACGCTTAAGATCTCTTTTCTAATTCAAAATTCTGAATTGCTTTAAAAGGAAGGTATGATGAGACAAGCATTCAGTTCTGCGCGAATATAAAATGAGAAGGAAACAAAGGCTTTGTCATAGATATGTTTATTAAAATTAAATTGTTTCTCATTTTAAAAGAAAAATTTTCCTTACGATTAAATATACAGGTATGAATAATTACCCCAGATATTATTATGCAGCACACTTTAGAGCATGCGATAGCAATTTTAATGTTGAGTTGATAGTTATTTTGTTTTTAAACTTTCATTCTTTCCTTAATAAACAATAATCTGTACCTTTAAAGAAAACGTGAAAATAAAAGCTGTATTTTGCTTAGAAATGCAAAATTTGGCTTAGATTATCAGTTTCAACTTCAAAGTTTAGGGCAAATTTGAGATCTATATTGATGCATTCATTCTCTTATTAGGATGCAAATGTTTCATGACTTGCATTTCTTATTATTTTCTCTTATTATTAGTATTCAAATATTTCATGCTTAAGATGACTTGCATTTCTTATATTTTTTAATACATTAGAAAATTTATAATCGATGTGCTGCCTTATGAAACCAGTTTGCTGAAATTTATGCATTTGAAACTAATAAATTACGACGAGTTTACAATGATATATCTCGAATTTATCAACGAATGGTAATTCTATAGCAAAAAATGTAATTTAAGTTAGGAAATAGTATAAAAACAGCAGGAAAAAGACTTAATTTAACTTTTATTAATGATGATAAAACTCTAAAAGTTCTCAATTTTCAACTAAACATTTGACAATTCAGATGAAAAAAAACTATCATATGTTTAATTAAAACAAAATTAGAATTATTTAGGTAGTAATTTAAAATATAAGGTCTCAAATGCTATCTAATTTTGACAAATAGGAAATTTTGGACCTCTTAAAAAAGTAAAGAATTCGCAGACTTGTGTATACATATATATATTTAAGGGTAAATGAGCAGTTCTTTGTGATTTAATCTAAAGGTAATTCATCAGCATTTATTTGTTGCTAAGTATGAAGTACCTTAACTTTTATTTGTAAAATTAATGATATTTAAAATGTAATCTTACTCTTAGCTGCCAATTTATGATCCTTTCGGTTATTTTAAAGTAAATTCAGACGAGCCAAGAATGCATGGACTGAAAGCAATGTATAATAAAAATCAGCGCTAACTGCTTTTCACAATTGTTTCCGGGAATTATGCTTGCGTTCATAAGCTCTTAAACACGGCTGTGAGAGCACTGTTTTTTGTGCATTTATCTTCCAAAACGTTTATCAAGCAAGATAGCGTGTGCTTGAGTACTGTGTTCTATAGATTTATTTTTAATATGCGTTTAAATCTTCATTAATAAATCTGAAGTGACAATATAATGCACTTAAATATACTTATGCTATTATACGCCTTTGGCAAGGAATTAGGTCTAAAAAAATCTTGAAAGCATTAAAACAACCTCAGAAATTATGAGATTAATAACAGCATTTCTATTTATTTTTGTTAAGTTTAAAACAATTTAAGCTAGCCATTATTATTACAGAAAACTTAAAATTCTATATAAAGGATGATTTAAATTCTGAAAACACCTTTATATTTACTAAACCATTACAGAAGGGGCAATTAAGAATGGAATATGTGGATTATGAGTTATAACTTGGAAGACGTGAGTATCACTACTAACTCTTGATTGTGGCGATCATGAGTTTAAATTTTAACATGACTAAGAAAGCACGTAATCCATAAATTTATTCTCGAATTTTCTAAAACCTTCAATAGTGCAGTTATTCTTCTATACATATCATTCTTCTATACATTAGTCTTATAAGAAGTCTTATAAAACAAACGTATTGTTCATGGTTTATTAGTTTTTCATTCTAGGTCATCTCAATTCAGGAATGAATTGAAATTATCCTTAAGACAGGCAAAAAAACCTCGTTGCTTCATATCATGGTTTTGGCGATTTCGGGGGGCGGGTTGGTCTGATTTAAATCATACCAAATCCTCTCTAATTTTCGTGAATTCTCCCATTCACAAAGAAATCGTGCCATCTGATGGGGTCGTTTTTATTTATCCTCTTACTAAGCTGAACCTTAGACTGATACCATTTGTTTGCAGGTACAATCGAACTTTGGCTGATTTTCGTTTTCAAAGATGTATGATGCATATTGCGTTGACAGTTCTTCATGAGAGTAAAGGAACAACGTAACATTATGACTAGTTTATTCTAGTTTTTGAATGTTCAGTGCGTTTCCTGACATTCGCGCATCCCATTTGGCTGATCGTTTGAAAATTTGGCTATAGTATTACGAGTTATAGTAGTTGTATTGGAGATATTACTTTGAACTCCATCAGCAGTGTCTCAGAAGATTCTTCCACAATTCATAAGGAATTAGTACGTATAATTCATTCCTGAACTCCGAGTGCCATGCTTGATCGCATGAACAACGAGCTTCGAATATTCCACATTTAATAGGATATTGTCGGATTTTTATCTACCTAACAAGTAAAGATAACAAAATAATTGTCTGGTTCTGATTTTGAGAAAACTATAGCCTGAATTGGTCAATCATATGTACCTTTGCACATTTGAAAATTTGAAAAGCACTTTTGCGCATTTGTGAAATTTGAAAAGATTTTAGATAGTGACCACACTGCTCTTGTTATTTTCCAAAATGTGACCCTCGCTGCCGTTCAGCCAAATCTCATATTTAAATTCGGTTCCTGTAATAGGTTAGGAGAAAGAATGTATTCATTTATTAGACTTTTGAAATCTTTACATTACAATTGCAATGTGCATTGTAGATTACAATTGTAATGTAAAGATCGCAAAATTTTGTTTTTGCAGATTATTCAGAGTCCTTTTAAGAAGGTGAATTTCATATTGAAATTTTACTAATTTTACATCTACTTAACTTCGCATTCCTTTTAAATGGAAAATATCCAAAAGCTGCATTAATTGCAAAGTTATTTACATAATAGCAATTTCCATGGCAAATAAACTGCACTCAGAAGTTAATGCAAGTAATGCAAGTAATCTTAAAATTTTTAGTTTTTGGAAGATATTGAAACACTTAGATTTTTATCACGTGTTTATTATACATTCTAGTTTGAAGAATTTAAAAAATATGTTTTAAAGACTGCAGATTTTGAAATTGCACTAATAAATGTTAAATTGTTTTGTAGAGTCATTAGGTTCTTTAGAGGTAGGAGTCATAAAAAATGAGCAACGCCTTCGCCTGTAATCGAACCATGGACCTTTTGCTTACGCGTCGAGAGTGCTGACGACTACACCACGAAGGCATTCGAAGAAGATGGGAGAAATACCTTATAGTCTGACTTTTTAATTTTTATATTTTAATACATATAAGTGAATCAAAAGTAACATTAGTAATTTCGTTACTTAAGGCAGTTACAGATGTTGCAGCTTGTTTTGTACAGAAGCGAAAGAACTTGGTTAGTACTTATGCAGTCGCTTATCTTCTAACTTTCAGTTACCCTGGATTTGGCAAGTCATAAACAGGATCACTCATTTGTCTGAATGCTGCTTGTGTGGTTCTGACTGTCACACATATTTAGTATTTTCAAAAACTGGTCCAAGAATAAAAAAAAGTACGAGTTTCTTGAAACGTTACGGGTTCCTGAAAGTTGATAATTTAACCCAGGCGAATGAACTGGTTGCATGGTTGGTTTTTCCCATGTGTAAGGTGAATACGAGCCAGTTCTCAAAAAAAGCCCTTTACGAAGGCATTGATCCCCTTAGCCAGATAGCTTTCTTGTGTTTTGCTATATTCAAATAACCAAGCAACAGTCTTTAGACGTTACGAGTCACTACGGAAGTTCAATGCTAGAATGACTGAAGAATTCTCTTCTGATAACAATCAAACATATAACGAATACTACGGTATCCCTTGTGGCTGTTTTTAATACTGACGTCGGGCACAACAAACATAGTATTCAATATATCTCACTGTACAGAAAATGGGACTGTATTGTCACATGCCTCTAAAAATAACCAAGATGATCATGGTTTATTTTTAAAATTGCTTACGATGAATATACGATCACCTTGATTTCTAATAATTGAAAATCAGTTGTTCTATGAATCTGATTTGCCATGCATTGTATGAATCGTCAAGTAAGGGTGAGTTGTTTACTCAGGGATGTATTCGAAACATGAGGTTAAAACAAGCTGATGGAAGCACTTCTGGCAAAATTCTGATAGGAAAAGTATGGTTTAATTGCTTTTGTGATGAAATCTTTGACGTTGAAGATTTAACTATACAGGATGAACAAGAAATATCGGGCAAAAAACATAATGGCAACAATAAGCAGATTTTATAAAGAAATGGATCCGCAGATTTTATAATCAAATGGTTCTGCGAAAATGGAGCTTTGAGGCGATACATGACGTTCTTCAGCAGTAAACAAATACGTTCTGTGGGCGTAAATCGTAATTGTTCATGCAGTGTTTGAAAGGTTTGCATAGTTACATGAAGGCGGAGCTCTCCCATGTGTATACTCCTACTCAAAAAATAAGCAACAAAGGTAAAATACGGAATAAAACAAAAATTGTTGATAGATATGAAGTTGAAGTGGATCCAAGAGGCTGGTGTGGCATTGCTAGACCACATCAAAGACACACACAGCAAGCAAAGACACACAAAAACACATGTATTACGACCATCACATTGACCTAATGAGTTGGAGAATGATGCGCAATGGAAACATTACGCTAATAACGGTACGATACACTCCAGCTGAAATGCCTGCTCGACAACGGTGAGGCAAGCTGGCAATAGTGTCAATGAACGCTTGTTGTGGCAGCAGCGCCCGTCTAGCTCGTAAAGGTTTTCTGATGGCACACTGCGATCTGCTATTCTTTCCAACATGTCCCACACATACTCTATAGGTTTCAGGTCCAATGATCCAGCAGACCACGGCAGATGTGGAAGAGGTTGTAGAATTTCGACGACTTGTGCTACAGACAAACTACCATTTATAGTTATTTAATTAAACAATAACAGGCAATTAAATCCAAATGCGGTAACGTAGTCTAAACCTACCCATTGAAGGAAAAAGGAACAAGCTGTCTCACTTATTTAATGGTTCTTAAGTTCAAAGCATCGGCTAGCGAGAACGTCAAACTCGGAATATCACTTTTAAATACAGCTGGTGATAACCTAACAGCAAACGTGAGTGCCAGAAGTTTGGTTTTGCTGAGATTCAAAACCCTAAGCTTTACAGTTTGTCAGTATTGATTTGCATACAGTCAGTTTTGATTTGCATTCTTGTCAGAAATACGGAAAGAAGAAAATGTACGGTTCTGATGTTAAACTAATCTATTATTATGATTTTGATCTTTATTTGAATTTCTTCGTATTCCATACATAATGCAAATTATCGTAATGAAAATGTTTTGCTAGAGTAAAGCTGGGAGCATTTGAATCTTACAGTTTTCTGGCAACTCCTGTGAATCCTATGCCCTGTAGTATGACGTTGAAATCAAATATAATGTTAGGCAGACAAATAATAACATTTTTGTGGTTTCCGCATATATAGTAGTTCAAATTAACAAGTAAAAATGTGTAAAAAGATTGAAAACCAACAGCAACTAATAACAATGTTTCTCTTTTCCCCCAAGCTATGCATACCTTTCATTAAAGTGACATGTATGTTATAAGGCATTTCTACCGCCTTCTTAGGATGTCTTCGAGGTATAGTGGTCAGCGCGCTCGCTCGTCAGAATTCGAAAGAACCGTGGTTCGAGTTCCGGCGAGGGCATTCTTCATTTTTCATCTCTCCTACTCTCAAAAAATACTTAATGTTTCTATAGTGCTACTTCATCTGATTTTTTCGCATTCCAGACAATTAATCGTCAAGGCACTGAAGCTTAAACAGAGCTAGATTGCAAATATTTTGGTTTCATTGCAAAGAGAATCATCCTCTCCTAAAAGCAACAACAAAGGGACAGTTTAAATGTAAGGAAACGTCATGATTAATTTTTGTTATGTTGCAGCAATTAAATTTGTTCAAAGAGTAACATTCCTCTTTATTGGACCCAAATATTTCTCGGATTCGTCTTTCTTCAGATGAGCAACAGACAGAAATAGATGTGGCATGTATTTAGAGATGTATGGACAAGTTTTTCTATGCAACTCACGTTCAACCGCGTGGTCCAGTTTCATATAGCTCAATCTGTACATAGCTGCGTGTTCTTTCTATCCTATGACAAACGATCATTTGTGCTGCGTCGAACAAATCTCAGCGGTCTTCCAGAAGCCACGGTTTATGTGAAGCACGTACCAAAAAAGGAGAAAAATCGAGCAGTTAAAGAAATAAAAATGATAAAAACGTGAAAAAACTCACAGAATGGCAGTGAATGGAGCCTGGAATATGAGCTCAATACGGATATAAAAGCACAAAAATAGAACACTTCGTTTTTGAAAGCGGACAAATGAAATGTGACCCATAAGGAGAAAGGTGAAGCGACAATACAGTAAAGACTTTGGCAGGTGCTGTATGTTATATCACTCAAATAATAGCATTGCCCATTCAAATTTCCTTCCACATGCAGGACAAATCGCTACTTTGTTGCAGCACTTTGGACGCATTCTAGAGGGAGATATCTTTAGTCGTTTTTTACCCTTAAAAATATAGTTAAGGTTATATATACAGTTAGGTTTTTTGTATGACACTCAGAGCGTCATCCTTGCACAAATTTATTGTTTTTACTTCGTTATATTTTTAGTATTAACCTATTATCATTAGAATGATACTTCTGAATAAATGATGAAAAAGTACACAAATTCACAAAGTATCAGCATGAGCTGTATTAAATATAGCAAAATTTTTCAAACAGGTTTGGATTTTAGATAATTTTTACTCATTGCATTTTTATATCCGAATTCATCAAATATGCATATTATGTACACAATAATAAATTTTTGATTTGCATACTGTGCGTGAGTATTTCTGTTAAGAGAGGGAGTCAAATGTTTTGTTTCTTGTTAATTAAATAAAGTTCAGCTTCACAAATGCATGCACAACAGAATTCGATGAATCTTGTTAACGTGCGCATGCCTTCGAATACTAACTATATTTAAAATCTCATCTCGATCAGTTAACCAGAACGGACGCTAGAAGTGCAGATGTTAGCAAAGTTTCTTTATGACCATCCTGTACTTCGGTAATTAGTAGATACAATTCTTTAACAGCGTTTGCTCTTGTTTCCCATCGGGTATTCGTCTGGTCTTTTTAATATTGTTTTCAAAGTAGCTATAAGGCATCCAATTTACTCTTTGAAAAGAAGTTTAGAGTGGCGTTTATGTGAGCTAAATATAATCTGGACGAACAAGGAATATACTTAGCTTGCACATTTCTTAATCAAGTAATGGCTTGCGTATCTTTGCATAGTCCAGCCATATTGGGCCCATTAATCATATTCCTAACTTCAAGCATTTTGAATGTGAAGTTCATCTTTCTGGAGCGCTAATAAATTTGTTTTGTAAACCACTACAAGTTTTATCTTTTGCTTCTTCATAACCTGTAATGCTTTCTTCAGTAGTCATGGGTTCATTTTTTATGCTCTAATAGTAATAATGCTTACCTGTCTAATAATTTAATATAATATAATAATGTCTAATAATGCTTCAGTTGTTAGTGATGTCAAATAACTGGTGTCTAATCAGATGTGAAAGATAAATTATAACAATTCTTTTATTATAGAAAAAAATTCAAATCGAACATGAGTACCCGATTTCAACCACGATAAATTTTTCCTAAACAGTAGAAATATAGCATGTAGGAAGAGAAATATGACAATGTAAAATTTAAAATTAGGCAAGGTTAAAAATCTACACCTCAGCCAAGTATTTTTAAAAATATTTTAAATAAGAACTATATCTAGGTTAAATAAGAAATATATCAAGTTAAACATGGATACAAGTCTAAACGCTAAACCATATAAGCCTCGTTCAGGCACAAATGCTACACAAAAAATGAAGCGAAAGACTGATAATGCGTTATATTTCACTTTGAAACTTCTTTAGTCTTCCCAGTGCTATTCTAAAGGGCTTATGCATGAGATCTGCTGCAACAAATTGTAGGTGTTTGCGTCGCTATCCATACTCATTTAGTGTACATAGCAAGTTACATCAAGCGTTAATTCAAAAAAAAAAACTGAATATTAGAAAATGATACAAACAGTATTGTGAATACTCAATATTTTTGAGAATAAACTGATGTTATTAAATCTTTTCCTAATTCAGCTGGCTTATTCAAAACATAAAATTCTTTTAATTATTGTTGATGTGTTTTTAAATTGATAACTTAAAAAATTGTCTTTTAAATCGAATTCCTGAATTTTCATAGCTAATATGGTGCCCCTCCTAGTTGCTCACCTCGAGCAAACGTCTCACTTGCCTCAACCTTGTTAACAAGAAGTACATACAAACAAACACAAAACAACTAAGTAAAATAGTATTATAAACGTTATAAAACAGCAATTCTTTCTCTTTTTTCAAGAGACAGCCAGAGAATTTTCAACAGAGCTACATTTCTGAATTATATCTGGACGGTTATAAATTCTTAAAATAGTTGAAAAGAAATGGCCAAATAAAAATTTAAAAAATAAAGGCCATTAAAAATTCTGTAAACTATAAATGAAAATGAAAATTTTCTTTTCAAATTTTACTTATTCATAAAGATACAGTCTGCTAAGATGGGATCCTGAAACAAATAATACTGTAAAAATGAATAGTATAAAAGTTCTTGAAATAGGAAATCGGAGAAGCCATTTGATAAATTCAAAGCAATGGCTAAATATTTTAAACAAATATTGAACCAAGGAAAATGCAGAACTACTGAAAAACATTATAAATACAAAGCAACTATTGCAAAAAAAATGTTTTAAAGTCAAAATTTTGAGGAAACGAAACAAATTTATTTTAGAAGGAAATTAGTTAAAAGTAAAATAAATAAGAAACTTTACAGGTAATTTATGCACGAAAGTTTTCAAGCTGAGAATAAAACAAAAAACGCAAAAAGAAATAGAAGACATACAGACTAAAATGAAACATATTAAATAAGATAATTCGCCAAAATTTGGCGAACAAATGAAATATTAAATAGAATTAAATCATTTAAAATTAATTTGAAGGAATATGAAAAATAAAAATAAAGCCTGAATAAAGTAATTCAAAACAATGTGGCCAGCTGTGAAGTTTAGAGTAGTACGAAGGGAATTTGATTAAATGGAAGCAATAAAAAAACAAGAACTGAGTTGAGTTATATAGATCTAGCTAGTAAAAACTGAAAAATAAAAATGAGAAATTGTAAGGTCAGTGATAAAATTCTGAAATATAATTACAGATATGAAATAGTGTAAAAACTAAAAGTTTAAATTGAGAAAATAAATTGTGAAATTAAAAAAATAAATGAAAAAAAATTAAAATGAAAAAAAAAAAAAAAAAAACAAAAATTAAATATAACCATTTTTTAAGTAACTTGAGTAAAATAATATTTAAATAGTAATTGAACAAATTTCAGTAAATAAATAAAATCTGAGTACAATACATTTTGAGTAAGATCATATGTAAATTGAATAAAGGAAATTATTTCAAAAAACTAAATTTTTTAAAAATTAATATAAATGTGTGCAAAATATCTAAAAAAGGATCAATAAAGAATTTAATAAGTTCTAATTGTAAGTAAAAATAATTTTGAAAAGATTTATATGTAGGTAATGGGAGTAGAAGTACACGCATGTTCTTAAATTTAAGATAATTCAGAGTCACGCGGAAATCGAACTCTAAAATAAATATATCACCTGTAAAATCACCACACACATCTTCAAGAATCATATGCAAATTTCAGGAAGTAACCAGATGACACCGATGGTACCTCACAATGACGACAGCGTAAGAGAGTGATATATGATATATAAAGAATACAGGCAAACAAATAAACTTGTTCGCAGGCGCTTTTTAAGTATTTCAGTGCAATAACCGAATAGTTATGACACAAAGGACGCATTTGGATGATTTTTTACGTGGTAGAATTATCAGCCGTCTGGAATGAGGGCGTACCCAACTGGAAGTATCAGACGAACTTGGAATTGCCCAGAGTGTCATCTCCAGGCTTTGGCAACGATTCCAAGATGATGGTAATGTGAGTAGACGTTACAGCACAAGTCGCCCCAGAGTTACAACGCCGAATGAGGACCGGTATTTGGCAGTTACTGCCAAAAGAAACAGGCGGAGCACAGCCTCAGACCTGTCTCGTCAGCTCTCTTCAGCCACTGGTACGACAATTTCAAGGCAGACCGTGTACAGACGCTTAGGGCAGATTGGTCTATATGCTCGTAGACCTGTCAGATGCGTTCCACTTACTGCAACTCACTGTCGCCTGCGGTTAGCCTGGAGTAGAGAGCATGCATTGTGGACATCGCAACAGTGGGCTTGTGAGATGTTTTCTGACAAGTCCAGGTTTATCTTGCAGTCTGATTCTCGCCGGACTTTCATATGGAGAGCTCCAGGTACCCGTTACCACCAAGAAAACATCATTGAACGACACCCTTACGGTGGTGCAGGAGTGCTCGTTTGGGGTGGAATTATTCTGGGTTCCAGAACTCACCTGCATGTTCAAATTGGAACCATGGCAAGCCAAATCAATCGGGACGTCATTCTGAATCAACATGTACGTTTGTTTCGGGGCGCCATGGGCGCACAATTTGTGTTTATGGATGACAACGCCCGTTCTCATCGTGCAAACATCGTAAGCGAATGCCTTCAAGCAGAGGATATCACCCGTATGGACTGGCCAGCATTCTCACCGGACTTGAATCCAGTGGAGCACGCGTGGGACATGCTTAGCCGACGAGTTGCAGCCCGTCAACCTCCTCCTACATGTCTACTGGAACTTCGAAGAGCATTGCTTTTTGAATGGTGTAATATCCCCCAAGATCAGATCGATAATTTGATACTCAGCATGCCTAGGCGTTGTACGGAC
The DNA here is from genome assembly GCA_000611955.2 of Stegodyphus mimosarum. Lineage (NCBI taxonomy): Eukaryota > Metazoa > Arthropoda > Arachnida > Araneae > Eresidae > Stegodyphus > Stegodyphus mimosarum. The sequence continues at coordinate 31,605 of KK121194.1, forward strand.
TGTATTGCATCGTCTGGGAGACATACAATGTATTAACAATCGTACCAACCATGTAATATTGGTTTTTTATAAATAGGTTTTTTTTTGTAATTTGCTACAGGGAGAAAAAATCGCTAATTTTTTTAATAATATCAAACATATAGCATCTTTTTTTGCTCTTTACCTTTTGTTTAATAAATAAGCTTTACAAATAAGTCAAATTTGTTTTTCTTCTAACTCTTCCTTTGCCTGATTTTGCGTTATCCTTAATTTATGGACATGAGTGTAGTTGAGAAGAGAGAAAAAATAGTAATGGTAAAAATTGTTCACCTAGTTGGCTTGTGAAAGGACTAGAATAGAAAATGGCCATTTCTTAGTAGCAGAGACAGATTGACTACTTACATATTTACAATTGTTAAGCATCCAGTAAATTACTCAAAATCTTTTAAGTATTTCCTAACATAAGTAACAACAATAATAAATAAATAAATAAAAATAGATTTTTTGAATGAATTGATTGATTCATCTTAATATTTTATTAGTTTGTCCCAATTTCAGGCATACTGTTATTTTTAATATTTTCTTTTCCGTTTTAGATTATAAGCCTTCTATTTTTTGTACTGTTCTTCCTTCATTTTGAAACATTTTGTGCATAAATTATGTTTAAAGCTTCTTATTTATTTTATTTTTTAAAAAATTCCTTCTAAAATAAATTTGTTCAGTTACCTGAACATTTTGACTTAAAATACGTCATAATAATAGTTAATATGTATACTTTGCAATAGTTGCTCTTAATTTACGACGTTTTTTAACAGTTATGCATTTACTTTGGTTCAGTATTGCAACTTATCTAAACGGCAGCAAAATATTCCTTTGATTTTCATAAAGCGTCTTATTTTCTTGTTTATTGGGTAATTTTTTTATACATTTGTAAATTTTGAGCCTTCATTTGAAAGGACTTCCAGATACTGAAAACTAGTTCTCATGTTTTCTATGCAGATGCCGTTACATGAAACTCAAAGGTTTAATAATGGATAATTTTACTTGGGTCAATAAACAAAAATTACGTTTCGATTCTAAACATTCGGTTCCATACTTCTTTCTGTGGTATTCGCATTTCTTCAAGTATGTTTTTAAGTTTTCCATGTATGTCATGAAAGATGATTACGATAAAATTTAAAGTAGGACTTATTATTTTTTAGCATGTTGTACATATTCCAAAATGCCGAAGGTAGTGTAAGTTTACCGACTCGCTTAAAGAAAATTTGTTGACCAAATTTGACGGTGGTAAAGTTGTGAGGTTCTAGTTAAACTAACCAAGTTTTATTTTAATTTAAATCTGTCTATCTCCTCTCTGCTTCAACTTCCCGTCAGAAGAAGCGCGCGGTTTTAGCTTATGCTAATTTTGAAGTACAGCGAAGTACTATTTAAGCCAGAGGCAGAAACCTCTTATGGTGAGAGAGCTTAGCCTCAGATCACGGTCACGCCGCTCAACGTTCGTCTGACCAGCTAGCAGTTTAAAGTTATAAGCCATAGTGCTTGCTACGTGATTGCATTGTAAAACAAATTGAAGTGCGTTAGTATTAGCATATCTTGCTACGCACCCTTTTAGATAGAGGCCAATCTCCGCGAATTGCTCTGCGAAGCAAAGTTTGATTTAATTTCTATTTTAGGTTTAGTATTTAAATTTACTTGATTGTTAAGTTCGACCCAAGAGCGGTCTTTCTGTATTTCTCCCGAGTTGGGAAGTTTGTATTTAATAGTGATTTAATAAAAGAGGATTTCAAATCCCTTCACGTGCAGTTACTATCTAGCCCAGCAGTTACATCAGAACAAAGCTTACATCTAATCAGCTCACTGTTCCAGTTCAGGACTTAGAACTTGAGGAAAAGAACACGATTACAGACTGTACTTATGTTTCCAAAAATGATGCACAGAACACTAAGTCCTGATAGTGGCGCCCGATCCAAAAGAAGAGGATGGCCTCAACAACAAGAAGACGAACCTGAGATACATGCTGTATCTGTCCAGAATCCTGAGATAGCACCTCCTGGCATAGAAGGATTCGGCTACATCGTACAAAGCATGCGAGTAGCCATGAAGCCAGCGGCAAGTTTTGACGGAAAGACAGCCGTAATCAATTTCCTGGAAAAGCTAGACTCCCACTTTATGCTATATTCAGTTCACGAATTTCAGAAAGTCGCTTTTGCTACCAGCGCTTTGAAGGGCCAAGCGCTAAGTTGGTTCAAGTGCATTGGAAAGAATCTCTTGGGGGAACCATGAAGCCCCACATATACGTATGAAAATTTCAAGAATTCCTTGATGAAAGCATTTCCTGTAGTACGAGACCGAGCCAGACTGGAAGCTGAACTGTTTAGTCGATATCAAGAAAAAATAGAAGATTTGTCAAATTTCATTTTGAGAAAAATTCAAATTTTCAAGCTTTTGTATGGAAGTCGCCCAGATCCTGAAATTATTCAAGTTATACTTCCTAGGCTACTGCCCCAAGTTCAAGATGTCATCGAGCTGAGAAATCCAACGACATTAGACAGATTATTTGAGCTCGCAGTACAGTTTGAAAGCCGAAGAACAGCCGACAACGAACGACGACGCCAATTTGAGCGAAGAAGTCAGTGGAGTTCGCCAAGACCCCAGCAAAAGCAAAATCAAAGTTACGGGAATAAGGCGAAGCAATGGCCGAAGAAAGATGGGTCTCCTAAAGCGAGCGGCGAACGAGGGGAATTCGATAGAAGAACAAGCAAAGATTCCGAGGGCAAACAGAATAAGAAGAATTTAAACTAAGATGGATTTCTTCAAGGAAGGTGAAGAAGTCCGAAGCAGCGCAAAACCCTTCCAAAATCAATTTAAGCACCGTGGTCGTGAAGAATTTGAGTCTGCCGAAGATTGAAGTTCTAATTAACAACATTAACGACAGCCCTCTTGGATACAGGAGCCCAAAGCAGCTTCGTATCGGAAAGATTCTTTAAAAAGCACTTTCGACGTTACAGAATTTTTAGTGCAAGAGACACGGATGTCATAGCGGCCCAAGGAGAAAAATGTAGCTGTTTAGGAAAAGTACCGTTGTTCGTGCGTATCAACAACGAACAGGTAAGAATCCTGTTTTATACTGTGCGTAACCTGCAAACTTGTATTATTCTAGGTGTGGACTTTTTTAGTTTGGCAGAAGCAAAAATTGATTTTAAAGGGGGAGAGTTGACGTTAAATATGAAGCCAATCGAAATGAAGAATGATAAGCCCCCGCAGCTGGACTTGGAACATTTACCAGCAGAAGAAAAAGAGAAAATCCAAGGACTGGTAAGTAATTTTGCGAATTTATTTAGTGATGTACCGGGTTTTACACAGGTGGTGAACCACGACATTGACACGGGGGGCGCTCAGCCAGTTAGGCAAAAGCCATATAGATATGATAGGGTCAAAGAAGAAATAATTGAACATCATATTAATGAAATGTTAAAGAATAAAATCATCACGCCAATTTCTAGCAGTTACGCTAGCCCCGTTGTCCTGTGTAAGAAAAATAATGATTACCCGATTACGCACCCGAAGCGGTGGCGTTTTGCTATAGATTATCGCAAGTTAAATTCAGTTACAAAATATCCTGTATATCCGTTGCCGATAATTGAAGAAATTATTCGAAATATTTCGTCTACAAAATACATGACTACATTAGATCTCACGAGTGGCTATTTTCAGATTGGGGTAAAACCCGAGGACGTACACAAAACCGCGTTCATAACGAAATCTGGTACGTACGCATTTCTTAGAATGCCGTTCGGATTATCCGGCGCGCCGGCAACGTTCCAAAGATGTATGGACATCGTCTTAAGACCAGTCCTTGGTAAAAGCACTTTCATATATTTAGACGATATTATAATTACGAGTAGTACTCTAGAACAACACTTACAAGATTTAAGAAAAGTATTTTCATTGTTAAACGAAGCTGGTTTAAAGATAAATGCGTCTAAATGTAAATTTGCCGCAAAAGAGTTACGTTATTTAGGATTTAAAATTTCCCAAAAGGGAATCGAAACGGATCAGTCAAAAATAGTAGCCATTAGAAATTATCCTGTTCCTAAAACAGCGAAGAAATTATCGTCGTTTCTCGGGATGTGTTCATATTACCGGGCTTTCATTAAAGACTTTGCAAAAATAGCTGAGCCACTGCTAAAGTTGAAAAGAAAAAAAGCTAGGTTTTCGTGGTCAGCAGAAGCCAACTTGGCGTTTCAAAAATTGAAAGACGCATTGACTCAAGCTCCCGTCTTAAAATTTCCAGAAGGGGATAAGGGATTAGAGATTTCAGCGGACGCTTCAGATTTCGCGATTGGTGCAGTGCTTTCCCAAAATGGTCAGCCCGTGGCTTTTTTCAGCCGAACATTAAATGAAACCCAAAGAAACTATTCCGCAACAGAGAGAGAAACTCTCGCAGTGTTAGCATCAGTACAGAAATTTCGTGTGTTCTTTGGAAGTTCTCCAGTAACTGTATATACCGACCACGCGGCGGTCACTAGACTCTATTCTGGAAAAAATTTATCACCCAGATTAATAAGGTGGGCTCTCAAATTACAGGAATATAACCTAATAATTAAACATACGCCGGGAAAAGAAAATGTTGTGGCAGATGCTTTAAGCAGAATTAACTTAGATGAAAATGGAAGTGTAATTAAGATAGCCATGTTAACATCCAAAGTATTAGATTCTCGTGAAACAGTAATAGCCGAACTCAAAAAAGATCCGGAGTTCAAAAATATATACAATTATTTGGCCGACCCTGAGAATTTCAATCATCCGGATATTGTGCCGATAAGAAATAGGGCCGAAAATTACGAATTAATTGACGGACTGTTATTCTATACGAAAGCTACTAATGAGAATCATGAATATAGACCGGTTATCCCAGCTAGCATGAGGTTGAATGTATTAGAAGAGTTGCATGATTGTGCCATTTCGGCTCATTTAGGTATAAGAAAAACTGTTCAGAGAGTTCGCGAGGCAGTTTTCTTTCCAGAACTGCAAAAGTTTACTAGGGCGTATGTCCAGTCGTGCCCAACATGTCAATTAAATAATTATGTTAATTTCCGCCCGGCCGGGTTCCTAAATAGTATTAAATCAGAATTCCCAAATCAAATAATAGGCATCGATTTACTTGGACCTTACCCTCGAAGTAAAGTTAATAAAAGCCGATATCTTTTAGTTATAGTGGATCATTTTAGCAAATGGTTAGAGTTAATTCCGTTAAAACGCGCGTCTGCAAAAATTGTAGTAGATTCAATTCTAAATAAGTATATTTTAAAATACGGGGCGCCCCTAAAAGTTATTTCAGACAATGGTCCTCAGTTTGTTAGTAAAATGTTTGAGGAAATGTGTGCAAAACTGGGCATACGTCATCTAAAGATGGTCCCGTATCGTCCGCAGTCAAACATAGCGGAACGGGTGAATAGAAATGTAGTGAAAATAATTCGTAGTTATGTGAAAAACTATCACTCTACCTGGGATAGCCATATAAATGAATTTGCATTTGCCCTTAGGACCGCCAAACACGATACTACACAAAAAACACCCGCTGAACTCTTCTTAGGAAGAAAGATCTTGACCCCCCTAGATAAACTGTTCTTTGTACAGGAAAGGGCAGAAGAATTTAAAATGAGTGATATACAAAAGTTAATACGGGAAGCGACGGAAAATATAGAAATGGCCCAAAGAAAACAGAAATTGTACTATGACCTAAAAAGAAGAGAGGTCAAGTACAATGTGGGAGATGAAGTGTTGAAGATTAAACACAACTTGTCAAATGCCCCAGAGGAAAAGGTGGGGAAATTTTTTCCGCGTTTTGAAGGCCCGTTCACAATTGAACAAATTACGGGGGCAGTGGTTATATTAAAAAGAAATGATGGTCAAACGCTCAAAGCGAATGTGGACCAAATAAAACCGTTCTATAATCGCAGCAAAATGGCTGTATTTAAAGATTCGTTTCAGGATCCGAGGCAATCGACTAGCCAGGAAGATATACGTCAGCAAAAACAGCAGGAACCAGCTACAACGGCATCGAAATGTCAGAAGAAGAAAGCTCCCCCCCAACAAAGAAATAAGAACCAAAAAGGTGGTTTCAAAAGAAAGTCTCACGATGCAGGTGAACAAATCTACGAACGGAATTACGAGCGCACCAAGAGAAGAAAGCAGAATGGGCAAGGGAAGCCCAATGTATCCAAAAGAACTGTGGAATCATCGGACAGGTGCCTGAGAAGCAAGAAACGTCGATTGCAGCCTGAGAATCAACTTCCCGAATACAGCAGGAACCAGGACAAGCAACGAGCAAGGGCCCAGGAGAGAAGGGCCCAGTCCACCAAACGTCCAGCGGAGCAACCTCCTCTACAAAGGAAATTGCCGAGGATACAACGACGGAATTTCAAAAGAAAAAGAGACGAGCAGGCTCCGAAAGAACAACGAAAAACGAGGAAACTGAACCAGGCCACAACTTACTCAAGTTTTAAAGATTGGGCCAAGAAAAGGATGGACGATCATAATAAGATAAGTACAATTTCGTATTCAAAAGTTTAGTTAATTTTTGAGTATACTGCAAGTTGCAGGACTGATTTTACCTCAAGCGAGGTTGACTTTTACGCCAAGTGAGCGATAAGTTCTCATATGGAAAGTAAAATGTTTTGTTAAAAGAAATTGTAATTCTTAAAGATTTAAAATTACTTAATTTTGTAAATAGATTAATTCTGTAAAAGCAATGAATTGCTGAAAAGAATATGTTAACTAAATGATTTTGTACGACGCTTTGTCTAAAGACTTGTAAAATGTCTAGAATGAAAATTCGGAAAATTGAAAAACACGATTTAGTCTGTAGACTATTAATTCAATGTAATTTGATATTTCAAGAAAGTACCTTGAGAAAGGAATAGGAAGCACTTGCTGTAAGCTTAGAAATTTAACCTATATTTCTGTAAGCTTAGAAATTTAACTTCTATTTGCATTTCAGGATTGCTGTGAAATTGTTAATGTGTTATGAAATGTAACAAATAATATTATGCTAGCAATGCACGTTAAGTGCAATATTAATGTGAATGTTGTGTGCAAACTGCGAATTTGTATGCATGAAAAGTTAAAGATTCACTATTTTAGAATGCAAGTGTTAATTAGGCTCTCCACCAAATACACTTAAAGTGTTAGACATAAAGCTAGTGAGAACCTTAGGATTAGCTGGTTATAGGGCGTTTTTTTCAGGTCTCGTATGTCAAGTTCTAACTAATGTTAGTCGATTGTAGGTGGAAGAGTTGAACACCCCCGAACACATAAAAACCCGCAATGGCGGTTTGCTTTACATCCAACACCGGTGAGAGAGCATACGGGGGAAGAATTTAATTGTGCTTGAATGATAATGTGTGTGTGCAAAATTACACAGAAAAAAAAAAAAAGGATTTGTACCACTTAGAATTATTCTGTTATTATGTCATACTAAAGTTGTTTTCCTTCCAGATTTTGCTGGAAGGAGTAAGACTGTTTGAAGAATAAGACTTGAAAAAAAAAATGTTGAAGATTGTTGTTCCAGAAAATTTCGTCTGTATTTTACACAAACATATATTGCCTTGTAAGAGTTGGCCTAAGTTTAGAACAGTGAAATTTTCGACTATTTAGAATTGCTAGTTTTCAACATGGTCCGTTTGGACCAAAGTAGTTTAACTATCGCAATTCTGGCGGGAAGTATGTAAGGTTTTAGTTAAACTAACCAAGTTTATTTTAATTTAAATCTTTTCTATCTCCTCTCTGCTTCAACTTCCTGTCAGAAGAAGCGCGCGTTTTTAGCTTATGCTAATTTTTGAAGTTCAGCCAAGCACTATTTAAGCCAGAGGTAGAAACCTCTCGGTGTGTGAGAGCTTTGCCTCAGATCACGGTCACGCTGCTCAACGTTCGCCTGACCAGCTAGCAGTTTAAATTTATAAGCCATAGTGCTTACTACGTGATTGCATTGTAAAATAAATTAAAGTGCGGTAGTATTTAGTATACCTTGCTACGCACCCTTTTAGATAGAGGCCAACTTCCGCGAATTGCTCTGCGAAGCAAAGTTTAATTTAAGTTCTATTTTAATTTATTTAAATTTATTTGATTGTTAAGTTCGACCAAAGTGTGGTCTGTTACGTTCTGTATCTCTCCCGAATTGGGAGGTTTGTATTTAATAGTGATTGAATAAAAGAGGATTTCAAATCCCTTCACGTGCAGTTACTATCCAGCCCAGCAGTTACATCAGAACAAAGCTTACATCTAATCAGCTCACTGTTCCAGTTCAGGACTTAGAACTTGAGGATAAGAACCCGATTACAGACTGTACTTATGTTTCCAAAAATGATGCACAGAACACTAAGTCCTGATAAAGTGTTATGCATAATTTCATGACCAATGTTTCTGTAGCACGTAGATTCGTTCTGGTATTAAACAGCATATTGTGAAAAAGCAAGTGCAAGGAAACAACCACCGATAAAGTCATAAGCTAACCTTTTGAGCGACCTTACAGGTACTTTAAAAGAATAAAAAATCCTAGCTGCAGAAGAACGATTTGTTGCTTTTCTTATTATGAACAAAAATTCATTTAGATAACTTGCCTATAAGAGATTTGTTTCAAATTACCTGTGTAAGAGCAAAATATGAATGCATTGTTGTTAATATGCTTGTTCCTTTTATGCATCGAGAATTTTTCATTGATTTCTGAGAAACAAAATGTGGTAATAGAGTAGTCATTTAATTCAAGTTTGAAGTTATCTAAAGTTTTGATGAGGTTTTTTTTCACTCCCTAAAGGAATAGCAATAAAGTTTATAGAGCTCCTGTATGTCTAACAAACCATAGTTTGTCTGATTTAGAGAAATATTAAGTAACTAAACAATGATATTATTTTGTACTGATAGTTGCAACACAGATGTAAGGGGCATAGATAGAAAGGGAAATAAGAGTGTGAAGATTAAAATTTTGGAAATAAATTACGCTCCATATTTGGCTCATAATACTTTGAAACAAATGCGAACACGTCAATTTATGGTAAACCAACAAATAATAAATAGATTTCAACTTTTTGACATCGGTGTACTCAAAGTGATAGTTGAAGATATCTAGTTAGTGAAAGAATGAATAATATTAGGAATAAATGGATACAAAGATCTAGAGCGGAAAACTTAATCAGGTAAAGACTAGATGAACTTTGCAATTTTTTATGCGTTATCAGAAAGTTTCCTTTAATGAATCTGGTTTAATCCGAGGAAAGATATGTTCAAACTGTAAAAGCAAAAGTTGATAATAATTGTAAAGTGTCTTTTAAAAGATGCTTCTTATACGGACTTGTACAGTTTCTTGATAGAAAGACCAACTCCACTAGATGACTTTCAGTCATAGAAAATATTTGACAGTTAAGTAACTATATATGCCTCTAATATTAGTATCTTGTTAACAGGCAGTAAAAGAATGAAACCTGTAATAAAGTGAAATAAAGTCTGGGTACATTAAAAATCTAGAAACATTGTTGTTCACTCGTTCACTTTCAGGAATGATGACATAACAAAAACTAATAGGCAGAATGCTAAATTATACCATTTTATTGCGAGAGTTCGTTTTTTTTTTATTTCGAATTATGGTCACTCTACTGTAGTCCATATTAAAACCGAAAATGAGACTAATTAAAAATGCGAGTGTTAGTTCAAATTACATATGCCCCGTACGCAGCTAAACGCTGAGACATCACCGATGGAAAAGGATGTTATCACTTACTTTTTTTTTCTATGGGAATGAACTAGTTGAGGAAGAGAAAATTGTTGCATCACTTTACATGAAAATATTAGAAGCATGGTAAAAGAGAAATTTGCATACTAAGCCCTAAAAGACCAGAAGAAAAACAAAACTTCAACTACCGGCAACTTCATATAAAACTGAGGTTCATTAAACTATTTATTAAAAACTTTGAATGAAAAGATGCCGAACCTAAGAAAACATTCTAGCGTTTGTGAATTTATTTCTGTATTTTCTTTAAAGCTGGTTTGTGATAGTGGAATATAAATGTTGTGCTAAAAAGAAGCTTATACAATTATTGGAGGTTAGGAGAGGAATTTTGAAATGGAGAGCATAAGAAATCAGCTGTTGGTAAGTATCCTTGAAAGAAATGATTTCTTTTGGATAGAATTACTCGGTAAAATTTTATTAAATAGAAGTTTCATTAAATCTCCAAAAATTTTATTAATCCATTTTATTTTCAGTTTCAGTTTATTAATAAAAATAAGCATTTTAAACAAACTCTATAAAGCATAACATTTTAAATTTTTTGAATTAAATTAAAAATTTAATGTATCTAATAACTGATTACTTGTCACAACGAACAAAAAACATACGATCCATTTTTACGTTAGTTTCAGTTTTCTATTTCATTATTGGCTTTGCTTCGCTTCGCTTTTCGTTTTTATTTGGAGGTGGAAAATCAGTATAACCTAATTTAAACTTCCCATATCGAATCTTTACATGACATGAAAAAATAAAAATTCTAATTCTAAAATAAAAATGCGAATTCTGTAATGATTCGAAGTTACTCCTATTACGTGTCCTATCACGTATAACATTCAGTTTTAAATTAAGTTTCCATCTCAAAGCAAAAACGTATTAATTATCATAATCTCATTTATTAATAAAACTAAATCAAATTTCAGTAACTTATTGACAAAAATTTCCAGGAACTTTTGTTTTCAGCTATGTGAAATTAATCCAAAGTGAATAATTTTACACAGCAGAAAGCTAATAGGTATCCGCCATTTTATTACTGTAATGCTTTTTTCTCAACTAGAAATAGTAATAATAGCTAATTTACGAATGTGTAATCAGAAACCTGCATCAGTCACGTGTATGAGAGAAAGTCTTGAAAGATATGCTTCAAAACACGTGAATGAAATTTCACTTTTCCAACATTCTTTTAACATACATTTTAAGTGTGAAGGAAATCATCTTTTATATTTCATTCATATAATCTCATTTTTAAACATATCAGCAACTTAACATATCAGCACATTTAACATATCAGCATTTTATATCTTAAACATATCAGCATTCTTAAACACTAAAGATAAAAAAGCCGTAAGTATTAAACTCCCGAAAACTAAGAAAACTTTCGGAGTTTTAAATAATTAGTTTACCCTTTTGCAATTCTCCATTAATTCAGTTGCCTTATGAACCACCATACGCACATAAAAAGCTCAAGTGTCGTTTCTAAGTTAAGTTTATTAAGCAACATCCGGCTTGTGAAACACAAAATTTTAATTACCATGAAGTTACGAGAAAATTTCTTTCGCACTGTCGCAATTGATTGATGACTTTAGGAGAATATTTCGTAATCGACAAACTAAGAAAACTGAATCAGTTCTGTTTGACGTTTCGCGTTAAATTTAAATGAGACACTTTACAGCTAGAAAGTTGAAAAGATTTTGCTGTGCTAGGAAATGCGGAACATTGATTTATTACAAACTCCTGAAAGGTATATATGTAACTAATATACATTAATATTATTTGAGATGTTCGCTAATTAGCCATTAAGTCCAAATAATTCAAAAATATAGGCTATCGAATCAAAGTTCTGATGAAATACAAGGGACATTGACTTCTTACAAACGCCCAAAAGATAAATACGTAACTAATATAGATTAAATTAGAAACTAAATTATATAAAATAATTCAGTGTTTTTCCCTGAACTTGTAGCCTTAAAAGCGTCTATGGACTTTACTCTCAGCAATGGAAAGTGCAAAGTAATATATTCAAATTCAATGCCAACCTTGCAGGCCATCGAGTGCGGTGCAGAAAATATTCCAATGTCAAAATTATACAGAAGCAATTAATTTCGACTCCTGCAAGTGGCCCTTCTGAATTCATATTTGAAAACCACTCTTAGATATGAATTAATGAAACAATGTCAGAACAACTGGGAGTCGAGAACCAGAAGCAGAAGACTGTATAATTTTTATCCAAAAGTAAACCAGAGTTTAAATAGCTGCTGTTCACAAGCTGCGTTAACAAGAGTTTAAATAGCTGCTGTTCATACAGTACCTGACAGGGCACGGCCCATATATGTCCTATCTTCACAGATTTGGCCTCATAGACAGCGATCAATATATTTATGGCAGTACTGGTGACCTAGACCACTATCTATATGATTACTTGCAAAAACCGAATTCTCATTTAAAAAGACTCGCTATAATTAAGATGCCGCCATGGATCAGGAATACAAATAAGAAAAAATACGCGCTCAGCCGAATATTATACCAACATTATTAAGAGTACTGCTGACAGCCTGGTGTGTCTTCTCTGTTACTTTTCTCCCACACCGTGCAGTCAGCAACTCACCATATATATATATATATATATATATATATATATATATTAATTTACTTAATGTCTTGTTTTGTGTACTTTATAATAATTATCTGCTTTAACAGTGTTTTTTTATTATGATTAATACAACTTGTATTGCAGCATTACTCGCAGTTAAATGTTATTATCTCTGTCTAATTATTCAATTTTGTACTAAAGATGTACTTTAGATGTTTTTATTAGTCCTTAAATTTGCACTGAGCACTAATATGCACATTAATTTTTATTATTTTTGCTTTACCACAGAACATTGTACTATAAATGTATACAAATAGATATTATCTGTAATAATGTATGTTCCTTAAATCAGTCTGCGCACATATTTTATTGCAATTATTTAACTTATTTAGTACCTAGCATGACATTATTTATTTTAATGCAATGCTCTGAGTTCAGCATTCATTTAATGTACTTATAATTAATATTGGTGCATAATATTGATATAAATCTATAATTTTGCCACTGATGTTTGCATGATGTAATCGTAACATGTATTCATGCAAATTTTTATTAACCTAACTTGCAACTTATTTTGCTTCATGATTTGTAAATGTATAAATATTTGTATAGATTTTAATTTTACATCTGTACCTGTAGCTATACCTTGTCCTTATTATAGTTAAAGGAAGTATTAGATGAACAAGTGACCTACAGTTCAAATATTTTGCGCATTGAGCTGCACAATTAGGATCAAAGCCAAATAAAGGAAGTAAATTCTAATAGCAATCGTTTAAAAGTAAATGATAGACTTGTTCCTAACAAAAAGAGAGAAATTCTAAAGGCAATCGTCTAAACGTAAATTTGATACCCATAACTAAGGCAAACCATTTTAACAAATTAATTACTCAATAGAAAAACGTAAGAAAACAAAAAAACCAAATGCTAGTATTTAAGAAAATCAACTTTAAAAATTGCTACACTAAAAAACATTAAGGCACAAACATAATTTAAATCAAAAAACCAAAAAAAAATACAAAAATGGTAGTAAATGGAAATTTAGTCTATGTCGAGCTTTAGCGGACTCGTCAGGGGAAAAGCACTATTACTCGTACATAGGTAAACTCCATTACGCGTTTCGTCAAACGACAATAATTGAGACAAAAACTAAAAAATTTTTTAAACAGATATCAAAGATAAAAATCTTCATAATACCGTAGGTCTCAATTCTTGTCGTTTCTTTTCCCAACGCGTCTGCCATAAGACTTAAAAACAAAGACTACAGAGTAACCTTGTAGAGACATTTGGTTCTTACGAAGCAGGAGACATGAAAAATGAGCAAAGCCTTCGCTCGGAATCGAACCACGGACCTCTCGGTTACGCGTCGAGCATGCAGACCACTACACCACGAAGGCATGCGAAGAAGGCGGGAGAAATACCTTATAACCTTTAAAAATTTTGTAATGCTAATTTACAAATATACAAAAGTAGCCAATTAGGCACGTGCCAAAAATTACATAATTTAAGGGAGATCCCAATGAGCTAGAAAATTTAGACTTAGTTAACTAAAAAAGAAAATAAAATAAAAAACAAAAAATACAAGTGTCTAGTTAAGACCAATTGCTAAACAAAGCAAAAGAATTTGAACATACCTGTACCCAAAGGCGGCAGCAAAGATTTTAAGAGTGAAATGGAGGTAAAAAAGGTTGCAAGAATAAGAATTCTAAAGTAGGGAGCAACCAGAAAAGAATTTGAAAATCACCAATTAGGTGCGAGTTAAAAGTAAGGGGGTTAAAACGTCACAACGTGACACGGATAAGCTGACATTTGTACAGAAAGGCGGGGGGTACAGAGGGGTTGACTTAGAAGGTCGAGGATAGTAGTTAAAAACAACAAAATGGAGTCCAGTAAAGTGCTGAGTCACGCAAAAATTGTAAGAAGGGGAAGAACAAAATGACCGAACAAGTAAACGCAAAATCTGGCCTGAAAGCAGTGGAAATTGGAAAAATGAAAAATTTGTTAGAAAAGTCGATATTCTTCTTGCTAGAGGGCTTACATGAGATCAGAAATGAAAGAGGCTCATAAATTAATAACAGACATAGACAAGGCCAGAGTTCAGTATCATTAAAGTATAAAATTTTAAATTTAATATTATAAATTTAATAATAAAACTGAAGTTATGTTCATATCTAGGAGAGTACTAAAGACGCAGTAAGAGGAACTTATGTTAAATTTTTACATTAAATAATCTGAATTAGCCATCCATCATGTACCTTCCTTGAGGATTTAAGCAAAAGATTTCATTACCTAATCCAAATAATTTAAAATAAAAGGTAAATGCCAGCTTTTTTAAGGAATTATTAATTACTGTTTGAGGAATAAGATTGTTGTGCAAAATTTTGATGAAAAGAGAATTTCCTCTTGAAGGAGTTCAGTGCTATTACATATTCTTTTAATCCTGAGAAGTTGTGCATTAATAGTATTGATGATGACTCTTTTTGAAAAGTTAGAATTCCAGTGTGTGAGTTTTAATGTTTGAAAATGGAAGTTTTTTCGCTTATCATAAATTTTAATTTGTTTGTAATTAAGACTATGAAGATCAAGGTAAGCTACTTCATTTTGTAAAGTATTTGTAGTATTTAGTTTGAGGTAAGAAGGGTAAATATTAGCATTTTCAAGTTTGTTAAAGCTATTAAAGGCAATAACATCATCTATATAGTGATATACGTGTTGGAAATACTTATGTTCTTCGTCTTTAAGTGAACTAACAAATTTAAATTCTTGTGTAAAGAGGAATAGATCAGATTGCTGTAGAAAAATTTCCTCCCATTGGAATTCCTTTTATTTGTTTAAAGATAATGTTATTAAATTGCAAATAATTGTTAAAAAGTACACTGTTAAGATAAAGTTTCCATTCTTGTGTAGGAATAATAGTTTGGATCTGTGGAAATAATAGTGGAAGAGTAAGAAGACTATTATAGATATCATCCAAGGGTAAAGAAGTATAAAGGTTTTCGAAGTCGTAACATTGAATGTTTTCTATTTTAGTTACTTTTAAAGCATCAAGAATAACTTCGTTGTTAGAAATCATCCAATTGCAGTGCTTATCTTGAAAATCAAAATTATTAATTGTTACGCATTTTGAGTCTTTTGTGAAGTGCAGTAAATTTTTTCTTTAAAATAGTGGTGCTAGTAGAAACGTGTTCATAGATGCCCGTGCTATGAAGTTCCTTATGGAGAAGTTTAAAATAAAACTTTTTTCAGATAATACAAAATTATTACTTGCATTGTCAATTTTAGTGATGATGAATTGTGCTTGTAGAATCTTAATTTGAGCTTCAAGATTTTGCTGATTGTGAAATTTCGCAAAGCGTGTAACAGTAGACAAATTTATTTTAAAATTCTCAAGTATTGCAGCTTTCCATTCAAGAAATGTAACAGTTGGCAGGTTAGAGCGGTTGCTAGCTAAAACTATAAATTTATTAAGATCATTTCTGAATTGTCTAAAGCATAAGCTTTTGTGCAAATAAAAGGTAGGACGAAATTGTCTTTATTATATATGTATGCCTAACGTTTACCATAATAGTGGAAAGTATCTAAACTATGTATTGAATTCGCAGAGTACGTAACATATTACAGATTTGCAAAGCTTGGTAATGCAACTTCTACAGCATCATTTTTTAAAAATTTTATTGTATAACTGTTAGTATGCATTATAAGTGTGAGCATACTGTACTCGACAATGTCAGTTCCTCCTTGCAAGTAACAGCAACTTTCCAGTGCTCAAGTTAAGCAGGCGTCAACATTTTTACTTAGTCTCTACAACAGTGTCCCCGCCATGCACTTTCTCTCCATTTTCTTTCTGTATTCCTCTCTTTAGGTAGCCAATTCTCGAAAGATAGTACTAAGATCTAATTTTTCTTTTATTCCATCAACTAGATCAACAGCCTGAAGAGCACTTAACCCTTTGCACTAGCTGCTCTGTCTATGGCGAAAAGAAAGAAAGCTTCGTCACACCATTCAACGAGAGGACAAGCATGTTATGAGCATTGCAACGACAGAGCATGACAAAGTTGTGAGCATGACAACGATACCATAAAGAAGAAGTATAGCACAAAAATAAGGGTGCGTTATGCAAGAACGTGTAACAGCTCTAGCCATTCGAAGCAAAGGACGAGAATCTTTGCAAAGTGTCCATTGCTGCGACTACTTCTCGCTCTCGCCACAGGCGTATGCTGCTTCAGTAGTGAGTTGAACATCGGTCTTAAACAAGTCTTAAACAAACGAACTATACTACCTTTCCAGATGCATTCTGCGTATAGCAATATGATGGTCGGTTTCGAGTCTAGTGACACAGCGGTTATAGACATCATGGCATTAGCATTTTGTATTGCCATATTGATCCATCACCTTGACTACGGTTTAGCGTGTTGTTGGATATTACTCCCACACCCACCTAATACGCATTGATAGCACACTTAACAGCCACTACTTCACTTGTGAAGAAACTTCTTGTAAAATTTTGGAGCCTGCTATCCTCATTTATTTCAAGGCTTATCTGCGGCTATGTTTTAACAAGACGTACGTGGCAGGTAACATTCAACAGTCCTTCACTGCCCATCAGACACACTTCCGCCCTAGCCAATACATTCTTCTGACCTGTCTCTCACTGAACACATGTACGAACAAGTTGTCTAGCATAGACTTCACGTGACTATACCAGATAAATTTTGAGATTATGTGGAACCAGTATACCTCAAGTGCATATTCAGTTCCCTCTATTATTCTCTCTCTTATTCTGAGATGTGTCGCAATAGTTATTGCCAACCATGACAACTATACAAATACTGATTTCATTGTATTTTGCAAGTCAGACGATGTTGTAATTTACACAATAACTATAACTTTGGTATCTCTAGTTCCTCAAGGTGCTGTATTTGGGTGATCAGTATAGTTTGATATAGAAATATTGATATAGGAGCTACGATTTCAAACTACACTCATGTCCATAAATTAAGGATAATGCAAAATCAGGCAGAGGAAGAGTTAGAAGCAAAACAAATTTGACTTATTTGTAAAGCTTATTTATTAAACAAAAGGTAAAGAGCAGAAAAAGATGCTATATGTTTGATATTATTAAAAAAATTAACGATTTTTTCTCCCTGGAGCAAATTACAAAAAAAACCTATTTATAAAAAACCAATATTACATGGTTGGTATGATTGTTAATACATTGTATGTCTCCCAGACGATGCAATACACTCCGTACAACGCCTAGGCATGCTAAGTATCAAATTATCGATCTGATCTTGGGGGATGTTACACCACTCAAAAAGCAATGCTCTCCGAAGTTCCAGTAGACTTGTAGGAGGAGGTTGACGGACTGCAACTCGTCGGCCAAGCATGCCCCACACATGCTCTACTGGATTCAAGTCCGGTGAGAATGCTGGCCAGTCCATACGGGTGATATCCTCCGATTGAAGGCATTCGTTTACGATGTTTGCACGGTGAGGACGGGCGTTGTCATACATAAACACAAATTGTGCGCCCATGGCGCCCCGAAACAAACGTACATGTTGATCCTGAATGACGTCCAGATAGATTTTGCTTCTCATGGTTCCAATTTTAATATGCAGGTCAGTTCTGGAACCCAGAATAATTCCACCGCAAACGAGCACTCCTGCACCACCGCAACAGAGTCGTTCAATGATGTTTTCTTGGTGGTAACGGGTACCTGGAGCTCTCCATATGAAAGTCCGGCGAGAATCAGACTGCAAGCTAAACCTGGACTCGTCGGAAAACATCACACAAGCACACTGTTGCGGTGTCCACAATGCATGCTTTCTACTCAAGGCTAACCGCAGGCGACAGTGAGTTACAGTAAGTGGAACGCATTGACAGGTCTACGAGCATATAGACCAATCTGCCCTAAGCGTCTGTACACGATCTGCCTTGAAATTGTCGTACCAGTGGCTGAAGAGAGCTGACGAGACAGGTCTGAGGCTGTGCTCCGCCTGTTTCTTTTGGCAGTAACTGCCAAATACCGGTCCTCATTCGGCGTTGTAACTCTGGGGCGACTTGTGCTGTAACGTCTACTCACATTACCATCATCTTGGAATCGTTGCCAAAGCCTGGAGATGACACTCTGGGCAATTCCAAGTTCGTCTGATACTTCCAGTTGGGTACGCCCACATTCCAGACGGCCGATAATTCTACCAAGTAAAAAATCATCCAAATGCATCCTTTGTGTCATAAATATTCGAATATATAAATATATAAATATTCACTGAAATGCTTATAAAGAGCCTGCGAACAATTTTACTTCCTTGCCTTTATTCCTTGTATATCACTCTCTTACATTCTCGTCATTGTGATGTACCATCGGTGTCATCTGGTTACTTCCTGAAATTTGAATATGATTCTTGAAGATGTGTGTAGTGATTTTACAGGTGACATATTTGATTTAGAGTTAGATTTCCGCGTGACTCCGAATTATCCTTAATTTATGGACATGAGTGTATTTGAAAGGACAATTTGATTTTAACCTAATTTAGAATATATGGACGAGTAGGTTAAAAAAACGTAATTCAGTTATGTGAATCTCGATCATCCGTTCAGAATTTTATTAAGTCATATGCTTTGCCAAAATCTGTTGTATCAAATATTACTGCATAACCTTTGTCCCTCATTCTGAAGTTAAACTTAGTCGAAAGAACTTTGCTCTGGTCCCCGTTTGAGTTTAGACTGTGCATTCTTACTACAATTGACGGCGACTGGGAAAAATCCAGTTAGTGATCCTATGAGTGCTGCAGCGTGAAGATGTGCAATCCACCATCATCTGTAACTTTGTATTCTTTACAGTTGTTTTATGCTGTATTTGTTAACTGAATACATTAAACTTAATTGGGAAGGAAATTCTACTCCCATGTTACAAATGGTGTTCTTAGTATTAACTGATATGCAATAACGCAGTTCCAACTCAACAGATAAGTGTCTGTTATGATTTATAAGTTGTTTATGCTAATGCTAAGACGAATCGGTCCTGGCTCAGATTTATTGATCAATCCTAGCCATTTTATTCTGTTCATTACCGTATAAAAATTAGCAACCTGGTCTAAGAACTGTATGAAAGAATAACATACCCTGATGAAGAAAGTAAATATTAATTTAATTGATTCTGAAACTCTGTAGTATAAATATAAACAATCCACCTCCATATATGATGCTGTATTCTTCATAATTGTTTTCTGTTGCGTTTATCAAATACACTGCTGGCCACCCAAATTGAAACACCAAGAAAGATGAGAGAGATCACAACAAAATTTATTTAGTAGATAACATGTTGACCAAGTATCAAATGATTAAATTTATAAACTTCTGTGAAGTGTGGTTCCTCCCAGAATCAGTAGCCAGAGTAACCGTCATTGTTGGAGATCACCGCTGCCACACACCTCGGCATTGATTCAAAGCGACTTTGGATGTGTTCTTGGGGTACAGAAGACCAAGCAGCTTCCACACGTTGCCAAAGTTGATCTGGTGTGGCAGCTTGGGATGTAATCTGGGTCAATCGTTCAGCAACCATGGACCACATGTTTTCTATCGGCGAAAGATCCGGAGAGCTAGCCGGCCAGGGAAGCAGTTCAATCTAGCGATTGACGAAGAACCCTCGGACAATGCGTGCCGCGTGTGGTCGCGCATTATCCTGTTGAAATATGGCTGTGGGCAAGCCCTGAAAGTAAGGAAGGACAACTGGCTTCAACACCTCGGAGATGTAGAGCTTGCTGTTTAAAGTACCGGCAATGCGTACTGGAGGAGTGCGAGAGTGATATCCAATACCGCTCCATACCATAATACCCGGTGCAGGACCAGTTTGGCGGTGCATAACGCAGCTGTTCACCATCTTCTCTCCACGGTGTCTCCAGACTCGAATCCGACCATCGTGGTGTTGCAGACATAAGCGTGACTCGTCAGTAAAGACAATTTCATTCCATTCTGCCGTCCATATTCTTCTTTCATCGCACCATTGGCGGCGGAGACGTGTGTGGTTCTGAGTCAAGGGTAGACGAAGCAATGGACGTCTTGTGGACAGACCACTCTGCTGTAAACGGCGTCGAATGGTACGCGCAGACACTGGATGATGCATTACGGACTGAACGTGAGTGAGCGATCCGTCACTGCCATGCGCACAATGTTCCTGTCATCACTTGAAGTAGTGCAACTGAGATGGATGCGATCGAACTCGTCGGTCCGTCGTACCGTCCTACATCCAACGGTCACATATCCGTATTACAGTTGTTTGGTTTCGTCCAACACGACTACCGATTTCCCTGAAAGATAATCCACACTCTCGGTAGGCCACTATCCTTCCTCTGTCGACCTCGGATACTTAATCAAACGCTGATCGCTGTTTACTATGAGGCATAATTGATCGTTTTTTTGAAAAAACTACAAGAAAAACACAATTGCCGAACTTGAAATCGTCGGAAACTCCAAGCCTTAAATAACGCTTTGAAGTGACGCCACAGGCGCTCGTGATATGCGTCTGCGTTGAAATTCTAATCATTTGCATACCTCACAGCCGCTAATGCATGTTGTAAATTTCATGTTATTTGCATGCTTCCTTCAGGGCGTTGCATTGACGGTCGCCAGCAGTGTATATATGTTAAAGGTAATTGAAGAGTACTTAT
>KK121194.1:52634-77016 GCA_000611955.2 Stegodyphus mimosarum
CTTCAGTTTTTTTCAGTATCACATTCAGCCATTAACAGTGCCTCCGGCTGTTATTAGAGGAAAGATAAGAATCACATATTATTAAATTATTTGAAATTCCGTCTGCCAGCGGATGAACGAACTGGTCACATGGAAGTTTCGTACTTTTTTCATATGCAGTATGAATATGAGTCCTTTTATCTTAGGAAGGTATTCTTCGTAGAGATAGTCTATGAGAATATTTAATTAGCCAGGAAATTTGCCCTCTTAGGGAGTAATAACACAGATACTACTGTTATGACTTCCACCAACGATACTAGAAACCGGGAAAAGGAAAGCGTTGATAGAGAAATTTGCCTGTGCAGTGAAATGACCTGCAAGAGGCATCCCAGGTACAGAACTGTAAGAACCTCAAATCAGAAGGTATAATAATATTAAAAAGAAATTTTTTTAAATGGCTTGAAAACTGAAACGACTAAGACAACAGGGAAAAGTGAACCGCAGTACCATAACTCTCTAAACAAGCAATGAGAGTTATCATTTTAACTGTACGAATAAAATATTTTGCACCAGAGACTATGAGGAAGATTAGAGTTTACAGTTATTCCCCTTTCCTAGCACATTATTACAGTAAAAGGCATTTTCTTCCTCCTTTCTGCATGTCTTCATTATGTGACGGTAACACACTCGGAGCGTATTCGAGAGGTCCAAGTCCCGTTCCGGTGAGGGCATAGTTCATTTTTCCCTTCTCCTTCTTCAAAACAACCTAATGACTTTACAACTGTAACAGTTTATATTTTGTTTCATGATTTTGAAGCAGCAAACACTAATTTTTGGCTCCAACGTTTTCTGAGGCGGTAATATAGACGCTTTCAACACGAATTTCTGCTTATGCTAGAAACTGGGAGAAATCACATAAATATTTGATTATAAAAAAATAGAATAAACTCGACTCTTACTGACGAAAATTAAGATTATAAACGAATACTCACCAGTGAGTTTCATGCTTTTTCCACAGACAACTTCTATCTCCTTTCGTAACTGCTAATTGGTTAGCTTACTTTAGACTCAGAAACACTTAAAATTTAGGCTAGTGACTTACTCAACTTAGTTTAATATCAAAAGGAAAGTATTTCTCTAAAGCTGTAAAGTATATCTCCCTCCTTCTAGCATGCCTTCGTGGTGTAATGGTTAGCACACTAGGAGCGTATTCGAGAGGTCCAGGTTCGTGTCCCGGCGAGGTCACTACTTTTTTCACATCTGCTTTAAAAAAAATCTAATGACTCTACAAAATCTACACACTTTTCACTAAATTTCTAATACATTTCATTTTCACTAATTATTTCCGTATATTTATACTGCAATATGCACTTTGGTATACTCAAAACATATATTTTGCTCGTGAAATTGTCATAATTCTTAATTTCATTATTTTATCTAGTTATCCTCGAGGTATGGAAAGCATCTTCATCAGGGCGTTTCCGTCTAGCTTCTAAATAGCGTTATGTAGATATTGCTTCCAAACATTAAATGGTTTATCTTCTCCCTCCCAGAATGATGAGAGATGCAGGAAAATTTTAACATAAATTATACGTATGACATTGTACGTATATGATAAGTTTTAAGACAGCCTCTCTTTTGTTTCTCTGATATTAGACGTGGGTGGCAATCCTGTATTGAGTTTTGGGAAGGCTATACATCCAACAGTTTGAACTTGCAAGCGGACATTTATAGACTTAAGTATTTGGTCACAGCGAGTGGACTTTTCCGGCGAGCGAGGAAGCTATCTCTAAGATTAAGTGACAGAGATGAGATTGAATTTTGTGTTATACTACTTAGGAATAACACTTACGAAATATGTGAAATGTTATATACACTTATAGTGGTAAAATATTAAGCTGTGGGATCCTGTTGTCTATCTTCTAATGTAACAGCTGAAATACGTGTAGAAACCACAGAGAAGGGGAAAAGGACCCTTTATTAACTGTTTTAAAATTCACAATGTATCGACTTGACGCTAACACACTACGTCTCACTCGAGCGGTAATTCAAATAACAAGAACTAAACTAAAAATTCGAAGATATTAACAAGTAATAGAATTACGCTACAGGGCTCAGATAATCCTGTTTTATAAAACAGCGTCGAATATCTAGCGGCAGCAAAGTAATAGCTGTTACACCACGTTAACCAGCAACAAATGCAAAGCAGAAGCTCACGCTACAAAAAGTACAGTATTCGCCCCCACTCTCTAACTTCCTTCCTAGAAGTGGCCATTTAAATCTTTTCTCCTCAAGATAGAATTTGGATTACTTCACGCGCGCTACCAAATTTAAATATTCTGGCATTGACAATTAGAGGAATGAAGGCTTATAGGAAAGAAAGTAAAATTAAATTCGTTATTTAAAATAAATATAAATCCCTACAAAGCTTCAAACAAAGTGCGCTTCGGCATGTCATGTACTGTGGTTGCGGTTCACAGCATACCATAAGCAGACAGTAATAGTTAGCCATTGCGCAAAAGCACTTGGAAATCCTTTCTGTAGAGCTGCGGAGAAGAAAAAGTAAGATTTGTTAAAGGAACAGTGGTTTTGCTCCACGATAATGACCTGTTGTATGTTGCTTTTGTGGTACTGGAAATCCTGCTCGACACCAATTCTTCATCTCTAGAAGACCCTGTCTATAGTCTAGGCCTAGTGACATGTGATATCTGGGCGTGTTCAACACTGAAAAGGCAACTGTATGGGAAGAGGTTCTTTTCAGTTGAGAAAGCCAAAAAATGTCATTCCTGCAGTGCTAAAGATGTCATGAAACAGCCGGTTTCACGTTTTTGAATTGTTTATAAAACGCTATGAGAAATCTAATTCGATGTAAAGGAAAACGAGGGCTAAATTCTGAACACGATAATCAGTTTTTAAAATTTTCTAACAGCCTAAGTAGAATGCATGGAATTATATTAAAATGAACTCAACTGTCTAGTCAAAGAATATAGTAATATTATTAAGAAATTTAAGTACATGAAGCTAAAATCATCTAAACGTCAATCGGATTGTATTAATTTTGGAAAGGTTTGCTAGAATGAACCATTAACTAGATGAAGGGCAGTTAACGGATACATTGCTCTACACATTTTAAATTAGAAACTTATTTAAATGTTCCACTGAAAAGCTGCATTTAATTATGATGCGTATTCTTTTGAAACTTTTTCATTATGAGCAAGTTGAAATAAAAACGACTGAAGAACAGAGTCGGCAATTATTGTAAAATAAGTTTGCTGAAATTTTAAATTACGTTCAGAAAGCAAGATTAAAGTTCAATTAAATCTTTCAAAATATTATTTAATTACATGAAGTTTACTAGAGTACATCAGCACTTTTAAATTAGAAACGAACCTGCATGATTTAGAATTCTTACTTAGCTTACATTAATAGTAGTTGTTAACTAATGAAATCTAATAAGAAATAATTTCAACTGCATTTATTGCTTCCATTTGCAAAACTGGATGGGTAACGTAAACATGAAAAGTCATCTTTATTAAATCTGCAATTAAGAAACTTATAGCAATATATTTAACATGAAGAAAGTAATGATCGCAATGTAAATCACGTTTAAAATGACGAAAATTAATTTTGAATAAACTTGAAAAAAATCAAGTCATGTTAGGATTCAAAGTAATTTCTGGGCCCTTGTAGAACACTCGACGATTAATTTTCTCACAGATGTAAATAGTGAACGACAGACTTTCTATGCTTTATGCAAAATTAATTACCATAAACGGGTGCGTATATTGTTTGCCCAACATAATTTGAAGTGCAGTATAAATAAGACAGAAACAAGCAACTAAAATTATAAGAATAGGCATAGCCCGCGACAAATTCGCCGTTTAAAATGATTGCAGTTTTTGACAAGTAATTTTTTCATCCGCAAGAATGAATTTGAATTTTCGTGAATTTAAAAGGAGTCGTCCATTTCAGCGAAATACGGTATAGTGATTTTCCATTCAAGGAGGCTTTTCGCTACCAGAATGTTCAAATTGGTGGCTATCCATTAAAAGAAAAAGAAATAGCGTATAATAATTTCTTCACTATTCAAATTCTAGCAATGCCTTAGATGTGAAAATTGAAATAAATATTGCTTAAAAATTTCGAATATTAATTTGATACTGATATGTATACACGCGAGCTTTGAAGTATTATGGAAAGGGTTCGCAAAAATGATGATATTCATATTTCACTTCTTTGCTTCAGTAAAATAAATTAATAAGTTACTCTGAGATAGTTTTCCTGTACAACATCTTCGCATTCATCCAGAATCCAACAGCAAAGAAAAAGATCAGCGCAGCTTATGGGCTGTTAAAGTCGCACGTCTAGAAGATATTTATTAATAGTAGAATCTTTTCTCATCGTCTAAGTAGTTATTTGATAGTGGATGTTATTCTTTGAATAAAACTACATTTTCGAGGGGCGGAATCGACAACAGACGTAACAGCTATTACTTTGCGGTTCAGAATCTACATGCTAAATTGTCTAGCAGATTAACAACTTTTTTATCTTTTAATAAAAGGAGCGTGGTGTATGACGGATATCTGCAGCTATTTTGGATATCTTTAATGATGAACTGGAATTAGATATCTTGATTTTTGCCGTGTCCCATCATCTGACTTTCTTAACGCCTTTATTCTAGCGCAGTGGTTCTTAAACTATTTCACCCCATGCGCTCCATTACCATTGCTTGAAGATAATTTCTCCCTTTCAAAAACTTGAAAATACGTACATATTCATTTAAATTTTGATTATTTTTTAAAGTGTTTTGAAAAATAAGCAGCAAAAAGTTACAGGAAATGTTAGTAAATACCAAAGTTTGAATTAGATAGAATTTTAAAACTAAATATCTAACAGCTGAATAAAATAAAACATATTTCAATTAATAAAAAGTTCAAAGTATATCTGGGCGTGGTAATTCAGCTTTTGTTCAATAAAAAACATTTTATGGTGTTTTCCTCATCAGTTTTTGGAAAAGTGGAGAATTGTTTGAAAGGAGGAGGTCACTTTCAAACTCCAATCTACTTCGATAAAGGAGATCACTTTCAAACTCCAATATACTTCGGGAAGTCGATTTCAGCTGCAGCAAAGTTGAAAGCTAAACTCACAAGGATAGGTCGACACAAATGGAAGCAATACATGAATAATTCTTTCTGACACTCTTGGAGAAGATTCAGAGATCAAAGGCCGAAATTCTGTGACTGATTTCTCTTCAAATACGCTCATTTGCTCGAATCTTTAAAAGCATCAGAAACCTTTCGACAGACAACTTGAATGGATTTTGTACAAAGTTCAATTTCTGATAAGAAAGTCCAGGAGAGTATCCTCCAAGTTCATTTTCTAACGCTTTCAAATGCTGCAAAATTTCATGTTTTTGCAAATTTTGGAAGAATTTTATCATTACCACTAGCAGCAAGAATTGATGACAATTTTTCAGCATTGCAACATTTTTTATATTGGAATTTCCCTTCCGGTTTCCAAGTTTACTCATAAAATCTTTCAAAGAGCAAATGAATTTTATGACGTCTGTATTTCTTTCTTGCACATGGAAGGCTCAGTTTTCAAACTGCTCAAAAATATCAACCAAATAAGCAAGGCGCAAGATCCATTCCTCATCATCCATTCGGGCAAAAATTCCGCTTTGCCCTCAATTTCGTACAATAATTCGAGCTCATTTCTAAGCTCAAATACTAGTTCACTTATATTTCTTTTTAAAGTCCACCCAATACTTTCGTGAAAAAGAAGCAAATGTGGTCTGCATTCAAGCCAATGAATAACTGCTTGAAAGGTTGGGCACTGAAAGCTTCACCCTTGGCAGAGTTCACAATTTAAACGATTTGATCCAAAGTATCCCTAGTGGAAATGGGAGTGTTTTTGAGGCCAGTGCTTGAAGTTGGGTCACCCAGTATCTATCTTTCATTTTTGCAGACAGGTTTATCCCTTTAATCTGAAATCCAAAATTTGTCCTAGCATAGCTGTTACTCTACATGTGCAGTACCAATACATATTATCCTACGAAAGATGTACTGATTCAAAGAAAAATGAAACTTTTTAAAAATACCTGAGGCTGGGGAGGGGGTTCGCATCTAGAGGAGAACAAAAAGAAATTCCTCTTTAAATGAACTCAAGTGAACATGTCTTGCAAACACTAGCAATTGAGAACACAATGCCATATCAGTCAATTTATTGAGTTGAACTGAAAATAAGCCAAATGTTAGAAACATAATATACTGTACAACTTTATCCTTGATAGCAAGTGCCGTGTCACTGATTCGTCTTTGAACAGCACTGTTTTATAGCGACCTTGCTCTAAGTTTTTCTTTCATTTCTTTTACCCCCTTTAACACAATTTACAGCAGAGAGCGCAGAGTTTAATCAATGTTTCCGCAATTGCATGTGGTTTTTTTCTGCTTTACTATTTCCAATGCAACTATACAGGAAGTTTCACTAACCTTGTGGCTTCCTTCTTGGAATGACCTTGTTGAGTATAATTTAACGTTTTAAAAGCATTTCCATACTGTTCAAAAACCGATCTGTCCCTGTTCTTGTGCTGAGGATGAACATTCTACAAATGTTGCTTTAGTTTGGTTGGTGTCAGTAAATCATTTGACAAAGGTTTTCTGCAAATAATATACATTGTTTTTTCTTCTCCATTGGCTGTAAAGGGCGTGAAACCATGAATATATGAATCATCATATATGCCTTTTTCGATACTCATTCTGTTCCACTATCGACAAATAAACAGTTACGAGGTAGATGTACCAATTGACAAAAATCATTTTCCACATCTACAAGTTCTGACCAAATGAGACTGAACCAATGCACAAAAAGAACCTCGGACGTAATAGGCTGAAATGAAAACACGGTAATTTGCAAAAACTTGCTTTCGATCTAATGTTTGCTAGCCTCCGGTTTCATTTCTAGAAAGGCAGTGGCCTTTCCAGCAAACCGGATTCCTATTTCAGTTCTTTTTCCCCCTTTTTTAATATAGTATACTTGGACTGTAGCAAGAAGCAGGAGGAGTCAGCTTTACAGCATTTCCATCCTTTAAATTATGAAATTCCTTCTCCAGTGGGGAATTACCTCTTTGTTAAGAACCCCTGCTTTATAAGATCTAACCCGCATATCATATGCAACATACTTTCCATTGAACACTTTTAGAGCACTTTTAGAGCCAACTTTTGGAAAAAAATTTAAGATAAAGAACTTTGGTGAAAAGACTACCGATTTTCCCAAATTTAATTTCCGCGGATTTTTGACTTTGGGGTTACCTAGTTTTGCATTGGAATTACCTAGTACCTGTCACCGAAATGTATCGGGGTTTTGTGACACAGCCAACAATTCCTATGATTTTGTTAATTAAATGATTAAAATTTGTCCTTTAATACCTGAGAGATACTGCGCAATGTACCTGTATAGTCATGACACCTACTGTGCCTATGTCATTCTCAAGCCAAAAAAAAAATAACAAAAACTCCAGACCAATACGAGTTAAAATGCACATGTGCATTTAAACTTATATTCAATATTTTTATCAGTAGCCATCATAGACTCACTCAAAATTTCAGACTTTTCCATTGATAAACCAAGGAGGGGCTGAACATTAGTAGTAGCGGGTAAGCCCACTGGACATTCGTAATTAAACGTGGTCCGAAACCCACCATACAGATCGGTTACATTGACGATTTTATGGTTTTCTCCCCGTTTAAAAGGAAACCTAAAGAATTTCCCTTAGAAAACCCTCCATGAAGACAGATACCCCTTGTGGGCTTTTTTGCGCTCGATTAAATGAATAAAAGTTCCAATAATAAATGATATATTTCCGTAATCAATTCTTTTCGTTTATCTCTCTTTTATCGTGTCCGTACTCCTTACTTGCAAACTTCAAGTTTTCCTTATATTTAAATGATGAAACAAACAAAAATGACAAGTGTAAGTGCAAAGTTTCACCTCCGGACTCTATTTCCAAGATAAAAATCCTAATTCTTTAATTTAGACTCTAGATGCTCCGTAAGCTTTCTAAATCGACAACGCTTAGTCATTTTTCTATTATAAAATATGTTTGCTTCTGTAGTTGTAGAACATGTCGATGAAAAGTGAAAGGAATGCATGTGGACGTAATATAGACTCTGTAATAAATGGCTGCTTCTAAATGACATCATTCCATATTTAAAATTTTGTGATCTTTTTGCCAGCAACTTATAAATTATTAGTTCGGAGTTTGTTGATGAAGGAAATGAAAATGGAGAATCACAGAAAAAAGTTAATTTAGCATATTATAAAAAATCTTCACAACTGCAGTTTCCGATGGCAGAACTAATAATAAATTTAGATAAAGCTTAAATTGCCTAAGATGGTATATATATATATATATATATATAACTTATAAATACATAAGTTTTATTCCATATAAATATATCTCTTTGTAAAATTTCTATGTGTCGTACGTCTACAGCCTTAAACGTAAAACCAAGTTTATTCCTCTAAATAATTCTGCAGGAGAGCTATAAAATGCAACTACAAAGCTTTAAGATTGAAAATACACAAAATACTAAACCTAAGAGAAACAACCGTATCATTGTCTTCCATTCATGCGTTTCCTGCTAATGCTGTACATATTAAGGCATGATCAGTTAATATCTGGATGCCTTCGTAGAGACAGCTGTTGGTTTGTTCTTTAACTCGATTATTAAGTTTTTCTGAATACCTGAAATTTTCCCAAAATTTTAATTTATGGGAATAAATGTAGATTGCAGGTTGCAAATCTAGTGAGTAAAGGAGGATACTATCAAGCGAATTTTGCTGTCGAATGGATGTATGAACAATTACAACTAATAATTCTATGGATGTAGTTGTACTTATTTCCCTTCAGCAGCAAAATTCAGTTGACGGTAGGTCTACTCTGCGAAAAAAGCATTATTGCTTACTGTTATTCAGCGTATGAATCCATAACAACATAAAAAATATAGCCTGCGTGAATCACACTAAAAATTCCCAGTAAATTTCTTTCAGTAAGAAGAGGATATGTTAAAGAAAGCAAATGCGTGTAAATAGTCATTGCTAGTACTCACCATTCAGGAGCTCCCTCGGTAATGGTTGAAAAAAAATGAAGTTTGAAAACTTTATAGACAGACTGTGTGTAGTTGAGTACGATGCAGATACTGTCCGTTTCTGGAGCGTTGAAAGTGTTGGAGAATTTGACTCAGTTTTATCTTAACGTATACGGAAAGTCCGGAAACTCTCAAATAGGGTAAATCTCAAATATTGTGAAATGATTTAAATATAGTTAATAATGCCATTTCTTTAATAGCTGAACTTTTGTTATATTTTTCTTAATTATCCGTGTTTAACTACGTACATGATCAAAGTATTTTAGCTGTTTCTAGATAAATTAGTCCGAGGCATTACTGTCTTCTTACTCAAATTACTTTGTGGAGTCATTAGGTTATTTTGAAGCAGGAGTTGTGAAAAATGGGACTCGAATCCTAGACCTGTCGAATACGCGTCGAGTATGCTTCCAGTTACAACATGTGGGCATTCAGATAGGAGGGAGAAAATATTTTATAACTTAAAAGGAATTTATGACATTGCAGGTTCTGTGTGAAATTTTACTTCCTTTAAATAAAAACAAGGATCTATGACTTATATAGCTTCAAAAGCATAAAAATAAAAGTTAATGAAATTAACTTGAAATCTAAATTAAAAAAGTATCAGCCGTACTTGAAAATTAGCTGATAATGACTGTAGGCCAACGATTCTCAACCACTGTGCCGCCAAATTCTTAAAGTGTGCTGCCAAATTTACAAATGTACATGGTAAAAAGTATAATGGGTTTAATCCTAGTATACGGTTGAGAATTGACTAAATTTGTTTTTTGAGACATTAATAAGCGCGCCAGTTATTTTATCCAAGCCGATTTTGGTGCTCTGGACGAAAGCGCATTTAGGAGCATTATCGCGCATGTTTAGTACATAATTTAAATTGAGAAGTTCTGATTGGTGCAGATGGGAGACTAGCTTACTTATCAGACATTTTTATTTTTAATAATATAAATTCAAGTATGCAAAGGCCGAAAGAAAATGTATTAAACTCAACAGATAAACTGGTGTGATTCCAAAAACAAATAACTTTATGGAAGAAAAAAGCTCAAGAAGGCAATTTGGAAAAGTTTGATTCAGTCCCAAAAGATTTTAATAAAATTATTCCAAAAAATTTTATTGTCTATTTGACAACATTAGAGGAGAGAATTATTTATTATTTCCCAAAAATTTAGATATAAAAACATTTGATTGGGTTCGTAATCCGTTTGTGATAACGAATACTTCTGTATTTGAATTAACGTTGAAAGAAGAAGAACAACTAATTTCACTTTCTGATAATCAAGATTTAATTTTAAAATATTCGAAAAAATCAATTAATTCATTTTGGATTAACATTAGATACTATTATCAAAACAGCTTTAAAATATTATTACAGTTTCCTACATGTTATCTGTGTGAATTTGGTTTTTCAGTATTAACCAAAATAAAAAAGAGTAAAGGATTGAGACTGTTAAGTGTAGAAGTATTCCATTAGTATTCCACTAATAAATTCATATATAACGTGAACTTCAGAAAAAGAAAGGTGAAGAAATTTAAATGTCAGATATTTAATAATTCTCCAATTAATCCTATTCCACTGATAAATTCATATATAACGTGAAAAAAATTCAAATTTTAAGTTTTTAATTAGTTCTGCAATTAATCCTGAGGATATGAGATTACACAGGAATAATTTACATCAGGCTCCTGCGCTGAGTAAAATAGCTCCTTTTAGTTTGGGATCAAGCATCTCAGAATAAAACTGGATCAAAAGAAGAAACGAATAGTCTGCTGTCACTGACTCTAGATGCCTACTACTCGCAAAATACCATTATTTATACGCCAAGAAGTTTTGCATAAAGCGCTTTCGTAAATCTTGAAGATCTTCGGATTTTATTCAGAGAAGTAATATGAATCACTAAAGAGAAAACGTAGGGAAGTACAAATACATCATAACGGCCAGTTAAAATAATAAATGAATCCATACAAACTAACTACTGCCGTTTTAAAAGAGGAAGACAGTAAAGGAAATTCTAACCCGACCACACTGGAAGTATTACGAATGAAAGTGATCCTTATTAATCATAACCGACTTAACGATTTCGAGAGACGTGTGATAGTACATAAATAAAATAAATGTGCTTTATGCTGTGAGAGAAAAAATGAAGTTGAAAAAACGTTTTTTTCTTTTTCTTTTTCTCTCTTTTTTTAATTTTATCTTCAATAATCGCAACAGCAATACGTCAATCTGGTCACTGAAAATGAAGAGAATTGAGCATCATATTGGATTTTAAATGAAAGAGATGATTGCATTTCGAGAGATAAAAATAAAGATGCTGGATGTTTATAGCTATTTTGTAATGACAGCATAAATTATTTCTTGGTCATTCGAAACCTCTTTTATTTTTCACGTGTTGAATATAGCCATAACTCTTTAACTAGTAAAATGGAGTTCTAACTACTGAAAGCTTTTCGCATTCAACAAAATCAGTTAATTGAAATTAATGAGCGCCATTTGTCTAACAGTTAACCAAGAAGTACTAACCCATTTTATCTCGTAGATATATAAAGTAACCGGGCAATCGCTAATAAATAAGAAAAACGTTTCTGTTCTTCAAATAAATTTTATCTCCTTCAAATTGATCACCAGAAAAGTCTGTACAATTTTCCCAACCTTTCTTCAAGTCACTGAAACATCGTTTATAGGCGTTGGACTTAACCGTTCGCAAAATACGCGTAACATCTGATATAAAATCGGAAACATTTTCTAATCTCTGTCCTTTCATCACAGTCATCTTAAACTTCAGAAAAAGAAAAAAAATCAGCTTTGATAAGTCGGGAGGATATGACGGGTGATTTATCACTTCAATTGAATGCTTAGCAAGATACTGTTGTACAGACAATGCTGCATGGAACCTAGCATTATCGTGTAAAAGAAACCGTTGCCCAGAATCAAAAAGTTGTTCCTAACTCGCCGTATTCTGTTTCTTAATCGAAAAAGCCCCTTCTTGAAAAAGTACTGATTAATTTATTGTTAATAATTGAATAAGTCCTTTGTAATAAAAAAATGCAATCAACATCCCATTAGGATTTGATTTCGACATTCGCGCCTTTTTGTACCGAAGAAGACAGTCCTTTCAACTGCGCACTTTGTTTCTGAGTTGTCTTGTAGATACCAAGCCTATCTCGGGCTATGATTCACTTTAAGAAACTGTTGTCTTGTCCGGTAGTAATCAGCAAATCTTCACAGCAGTCTTTTCTTTCATCGTTTTTCTGCTTTGTAAAAATCCGAGGCAAAAATCACTACTTAACACACTACTTAAACACACAAACTTTAGAATTGTAACTATAATTAGGAACTTAATAGATACGCAGGGTATTTGCTTGAATGTGTCCGGCGAAGTTTCAATTGTCAGTCAATGACAAGTATGGCAGTGGGTGACATCATCGCCCCTTTAATTTAAGGACAATTAATGAACAGGCACAGCTTTAAAACGTCCTGCGCGAATATTTTTATGTAAAGGTAGATTGCCCTAGCATTTGTTTGTATATGCAGTAACATTCTAAATTCTGGATCTGAAAGCCTGGGTTTGCTTAGATTCATTTCCATTGTTTCATGTCATAAAACTTAAATTCAGGTTTTTAAATGCATTGTTATTTCACATATATTAACATAATGAAATTTCTCAGAGTATCAAGTATATGGTAAGCAATTTTACCTTTCAATGAAAAGAGGTTTAGTGAATCTTTTCGAAACCTATTAGCAATTCAAAATTCAAACATTATATGTAATTTATATAAAACTGCAGAATATGTGAAATGTCTATTGACTAATTTTGCGGATTTTTTTCGGAAAGCGTATTCTGTTTCTATATGAGACGTAAGCAGAAATGCGTTTAGAAAACTTAAACTCCTGGGAATCTAGGCTTCAGACGATGGCAATGATGGAAGATAAAGGAATAGAAATTGTCGAATGGCAACATAATCTCAAACACGCGTAGCTGCTTACTCTGCAAATCCACATTTAAAAACTAAGCTTCAGATGGAGTTCACCCGCAAGCACAAGAAATACAGCCTCGTGAGAATAAATAGCGCACAGGATTCCCAATTTTTTCCCTAAAGCTTTCTTTATTTTGATAAAAGAGGCAATGTAAACTCTGAATTTCATCTGAAAAGGAATATTTCCTTTTTCTTTCACTTCTTGTAGACATTCTGCTTTCCTTTGTGATTTGCATATCAGCTCTAGTAAGCGTGTACATGCAAGTTCGAATAAAGTTCTTTTCTGTCGGAAAATCGTTTGCATTTTCTTTGTACCAATAGCACTACATGAAATCTTATGCAATGCTACTTGTTTAAAATACATTCACACCTTATTTTGTAGGTAGCTTTAGCAGGAAAACTTTAAAGAATGGTTGAGAGACAAACAATGATAAGCCATAGAAGATTATATTAATTTCTTCATTTCTGAAATAAGTCTAAAGTGATCACTCCTTGATGAAATATTTCAAAACGCCCTTTTGAGTCAGCGATATTTGAATGATTCGTGTTAAGACACTGATGAGCGTGCTATAAGTTCTTGAAGAATCTACACGTGAACTGGTCCCTGATTTAATGATTGAAGCATAATTCTTATTGGTTGAAAAGGAAATAATTAAAAAAGGGAAATTAGGAAGAATTAGGACATTTCTGTACTTACAAGACAAAAATATGGAAAGAGCACGATTATAATGATTATTCTTATAATATGGGTTTAACAAATTTCAAAGTAAATATTAGTTAACCCTGTTTTTTGCATTCTGGGAGGTGACAACTTGATTTTGAGGGATAATACTACAATCGGAAACCTTTTAAAGCTATTAAGTTCCCCAACAGTTTTTAGTTTCAATCAAAATTCATTTTTCAGCTTGCTTTTATTAAATGTTTTCGGTAAAAGGATCCATTAAAATAGGATTAAAACACCAAACAGAGAACTGGCCTATCAGCGAATAGATAAATAAAACCAACGAAAGCAGCCTCCTCCAATCAGGATTGTTTTGCGAAGCGGAAGTATTTTGTCAGATGGACAGTATTATTTTAGTCGAAAGTTTGAAGTACCTTTTATTTAAGAATTTCTGATGTCAGTGAAGTAGTCAGTTTGAAAAATTGTTATAACGCATTTTCTTACGTACAATGTAGCGTCCACAAAAGTTCTTATCTGACCCTTATTTCAAAACTGTTGGTCGTAAACATATACTTCCAATCATAAAAAATGTTTTAAATGCCGCAAAGGTTTGGCATTATTAAGTGTAAAAAATTCAGGTTTGTAAAATTTACGGAATCTAATTTTTAGCGTGTTTCCGGCCTTATGCTTATTCAGGAAAATTTTGTACTCATTATAGGAAATAAAACACGAAAACTGTGACGTTCGTACTGAGCGACGAAAAACTGGCGAAACATGAAAAACTGTCTGAGATATTTGATATTAAAGTAGAACACCGTATATAGAGGCTGTACACAAACTGAAGTGCGAAATGTTTAGATTCATATGCAACTGAAAATACCAGCCTAGAAAAAGGTTTCTGATGTTAAGGGATTAAGTTACGATTTCGATGTAGATTGTTGTGAAAAGTATAAACCAACTTAAATTTTCAAAAATGGAGATCTTATTCAGAGAACCTCATAGAACTTGTATTCTAGAAAACAATAGAAGGCTTCAGTGTTAACATATAGCCAAATGGTATTATTATTTACAGTAATTAAAAATGAAAAATATTTGTAGTGTAATGAATTTTTTGGTTAATAATCAGATGAGAATAATAATAATACATTTTTTAGACTTCGAAAACTTTCGAATTATTTTTGCGAAAATTCTTTCGGCATGCCAAATGTAACAAAATTATAAATAAAGACACTAGTAGATCTCAAAATGTTATCACTGAATACCGTGTAAAGTGGGGGAGGGACTTCAAATTTATTTATTAACCGACCTCTCAATACAAGTTGAAAATGACGTCAAAAATTCGAAATATCTGGGTTAATTTTTGTTACACGAGAGGTAAACTTTTTGTATTTTATTTTGTATAACGAGTAAAAAAGTTTCCTAAATATAAATGAAGGGACTGGAGGAATCTGTAAAATATTGAATTACACATCTTGTACAGTTTTTTAATAAAAATAAAACTAAAAAGTCTGATTCTCATA
Organism: Stegodyphus mimosarum; assembly: GCA_000611955.2. NCBI lineage: Eukaryota > Metazoa > Arthropoda > Arachnida > Araneae > Eresidae > Stegodyphus > Stegodyphus mimosarum. The sequence continues at coordinate 67,913 of KK121194.1, forward strand.
GTATAAGAACAGGATATTTAATTTCAAAATTCGCGATTTCTGAGGTCATTTTCAGCTTCTTTTATTTTAATAAGGTTTATTAATAAGGTTATTTAATAAGGTTATTTTAATAAGGCTGATATTTCCTCTTAAACGTCATTCAGTGTTAAACTTTGTGATTTATTAATATGCAAAATTCTCTGTTTTCATGATTTTTTTTATAATTTAGCAATAACTGAGGTGTGGAAAGAATTTTAAACAGGTAATTTGGATGTTTTCAAATACTTAAAATACGTTGTTCGTATTCTTAAGCAGTTTTATTACTTTTGAATCCTAATTTAGTAATCGCACAAAAAATTCGTCTAAACTTCAAATATTTTGATGTATGCAAATAATGTTACTAGTTAGCTTTAATGAAGCCTGCAAGTGTTTTCTAGAAAACGAATTCTCTAAGATTCTGCGAATAAAATCTTCTTTTAGAAAAACGTTATATTATAAATATTTTCTTGATAATTTGCGTAGAAATTTTCGTCACTTAACTGCTAACATCAGAAACCTTTTCTTAGCCTGATATTTAGTTTTTAGTTAAGTAATGCAAATATTTCGCCCTTCAGTTTGCATACGATGCCTGAACGTGATTTCCAACTTTGAATCGAAATAGTTCCGTCAATTTCTGTAGTATGAGAGTCATATACACTCCTCAAAAGTGAAATTGCAACACCCGGAAAGAATGCGCGTAGCGTCATGCAAATTGCAGGAACGAAAGTTGTGAGGTATATATGCCAATGATAAAAGTTGCTCACGCATTGGATCAAGTGGAGCACATATGCGGGCTATAAAGGTCAGCCACTTTCCCATCTCATAATCTGAGGGTTTACGGAGTATTGAAGACGTTAGAAGAAGCTTAGAAAATGCCTCTGAGACGTCGACGAGCTCAATACCATCTATTAATGACCGGGAAACGTGACCGTATTATCGAACTTCATAAACCTGTTTTCTCGCTGTTCACAATAGCCACTCGTGCTTTGCACAACATGCGTACCATCCAACGTTGTGTCACACGATGGACTCAGGAAGGTGTACGTACACAGATCGGTGTACAGATCGGAGTATCCGGCGGTCAACTATTGGAGACCCTTTCTCCACATCACGTGACATCTGAAGCTGGTTGCATTCATGAGCACGTGGATCTGTGTCCAACCAAACTATACGCGACAGATTGCATGAAGTACACTTACGTTCACGGTTACCAGCCACAGGGGTACCATTGATTGCTGAACACAAGACTAGACGCTGGCGTGGTTTCAGCGTCACAGCGCGTGGACCTTCGAATGGCACCGGGTTTTGTTAACGGATGAATCTCGTTTCTGTCTGTGGAGGAATGACGGCCATCTACGGATATGGCGGCGACCCGGAGAACGCTACGAAACAGCCCATTTCTCCGAGCCTCACACCGGTCTTGCACCGCACATTATGGTTTGGAGTGGTATAATGTTTGATGCCTCGCTGGATTGCGGCCTGTAAAGCTGTCCGAGGTGGATACCTTAGATACTGAAAAATTGGTTTATAATGATTTTAAGTGTCTTTTTTTTAATCATTTGCATGTCTATCTTACAACTTTCGATCTTGCAATTTGCATGACGCTACGAAAATTCTTTATTGATGTTTCAATTTCAATTTTGACGAGACTATTTTGCATTGCATTTTTTATAGAAAGCATACAGCTTTCCTTAATTTAAAAATAAGGAACGTGGAAGCGCATGAAATGTTAAATATTGTACTTTTAATAATATTGATCTTTTTCAATTTAAAAATGCCAAAGCATGAATCTGCATTTTAAATCTGCCTCAGAAACATTTTTGTAATTCGAAATATATACGTACGCCACATGGTTTCGAAAATAAAAGGCTGAGGACTTTTGTGGGCAATGAGTATTCATATATATATTTATGTATATAGAAAGACATATATACATACCTTACAAGTGATATCTTACATATAAAAGGTACATATTATATCTTACATAAAAACTTATCTATTATATCATAAATAAAAGCATACGTATTATACATATTATACATACACCAAAGAGCCATTATTGCCACCCTGTTAATAACATATAGGATCACCTTTAGCCCTCAAAACTGCCAGAATCCGGCGTGGCATTGATTCCACAAGGTGGTGATACGTAGTCTGAGGTATCTAGTACTAAGCGCTCACTAAATGGTCCAGCGATTCTTGTACATTGCGAGGGGGTGGCCCGGCAGCACGGATTTGATTTTTCAGATGGGACCACAAACGCTCTATCGGATTAAAGTGAAGCGAATTTGGAAGACATGGTTTGAAAGTCTGTGGAATGTTCCTCGAACCACTCCCTGACGATTCGACCTTATGACATGGTGCGTTATCCTGTTGGTAAACACCATCCCCCGCCAGAAATACTGTTGTCATGAATGGGTGAACCTGGTTTGCAGCGATGTTCACGTATCGCAAAGACATCAGGTATTGTTCTATGGGGATTGTGGGTCTTAATGTGCTCCATGAAAACATTGCCGACACCATAATACCCCCGCCACCGGCTTGTCTCCGTTAAACTGTACATCCGGGTGCCAGGGTTTCGTTTGGAAATCGGAGTATTAGCACACGTCCGTCGATGTCATGGACCAGAAAACGTAATTCATAGGACCATGAAACTTTCTTCCATTCTTCTAATATCCGATTCCGATGTTTCTTGGCCTGTTCCAGATGCAGCTGGCGAAGACCTGCCGTCAGTGCAGTGACAGGCTTCGGCCTCTGGTTGCGTAGGCCCATACGCAGCAATGTACTTTGCACTGTGTGTTGAAAAACGTGATTTCGTCTGCTATAACTGTTCGGTCACGGCGGACAATGCGTAGTAGTGTCCGCTTATAATTAAAACTGTTTTATATCCCCGTGCAATGCAGCACAAGACATATTTTAAGAGAAAGCTACGCCGTGAAAGTAAAAATACAGGAACACGCCTATTTAACATTAAATAAAAAGATATCTCGTAATTTATATTTTAATTAAACATATGTAATTGACTACTATGTTAGCTGTAACCGTAACTCTATGCTTTGGCTTTCCAGAAATCTCGAGAAAACAGAAATTACCAGAGCTTTCTCGCGACTGTTAAAAAGCTTTAAAAAGCCGGAGAAAAACATCTCAGGTAAGTTGTTGTTGTTTAGTTAGCTACTGCTGTTATTTATTTTTTGCGAGTTCAGATCGGATTAGCTTTCTCTTTGCATTGTATTTTAACGCTTTTAGAAGGTTAATGGATAACTACTGATTATTGCGTGATATTTTGAAAAATTGTACGGATATCTCTGAGGGAAAATTCCAGCATTTTGTAACATTTCTTTTGAACAGAATAAATTTTATTAACCTTTTATCGGATTTGTGCATTCAGTCTATTACGAACCCGTACGCACGCAACAACTTACAGGGTGTATCAGTACAGCAGTGCAAACTTTCAGGAGAGATAGAGTACACCTAGAGGATGGCAAATCACATAGCAATGCGTGTCCGGAAACGCTTTCTTAGCGTGGTAGTGACGACCCAAAACGAAAAAAAAGGAAGGACACAAACAGTGAAACAGAACGTGTTTTATTATGTTTAGTACAGCAGAAGGCAACACATGCAACATGCGACGGAGGACGTGGGCACCACCCCTCTACCAATACGGTTAATCGGTATAGCGCCACGTCCACCTTTATCTAGATAACCCTGTGCTAGTACATTAAGACAAAAACATAGATACAAATTTGGTACCTAATACAGTGTTAAGCTAATTAATGTTAGACAGTAGATAATACATTGCCATGTTGCAAGGTGTATGCGAAGGCATGGATACGGTAGCATATATACATTATGTGTGTACTTATATGTTGGATACACTATGATCCTTTGAAGAATTACCATTGGATACACAAGACATGTACATACTGAAACGTTAGGTGCACAGTGTTATGCTAGAATAAGTAATTAGTACAGTGAATTAAAAATTAGACCCTAGATTAGTATTGTGTGGTACAGTGTCTTGCTACTGGATTATTTGTGCTGTTTCCTAGGTACATTAACCTACGTACGAAGATATTAATACACATGTATTAGGTAAACATTAATCTGTGGGTAGCCAAGCGTCAGTTACGTACTACTTTAACATACATTAACAATAGGTACTTAATACAGATAATTGGTGGAATTAATTTTAGAACGAGACCCTAGTTTGATTTTTGCGATACGGCACCGTGTTAGAGGATAAAATTTGCAGATGCATAGTTACATTATCATATATACAGAACATAAATTCATATACTTTTATACAGACATTTTGGGTACATAATAGCTATGGGAACACACACATTAGGTACATGATAATTCAGTGCGTAATAGTTATATATTAAGCTATACAGTGCCGAGTTATGTGATAATACTAGCAGATGCATGGATACAGTTATATATAAACAAAGACATACAGAACACAGTTACATATAGACAAAAGCGTATATACGCTTATATTTGGTACACAATATTCATTGGTGACATAAACATTTGATACTTACTTCACATACTTACATAAACTCTAGATCCATAAAACAATGTTATAACTAGTAATGGGTGCTTATTAATTTCATAATAGGACACTAGGTTGATATTTTGCCTTACTGTGTCACATTACGTAGAAATATATGCGGGTGCATGGGTACCGCTTCCTATTTACAGTGCTATACTATACTACCTATTTACAATGCTTATATCATTCGATTCATAAACAATAGGTACAAGGTACATTTATAAACATGAGCAGATTGTACATTGTAGAATGCCGTAGAGCAGTGCCCTGTTATGTGATGTTATATTCGGTTGCATGTGTGCAGTAACATTTATACTGTAACATTTATACTCAATTATACGGTGCACAATTGTCATTGGTTAATTTTAAAGTAAGATTTTAGTTTAACACTATGCGAAACGGCTTTGTGTTACTCAATGTTAAATACTGACGCATGAATACAGTAATATTTATACTAATTAATATATATACAAATATTAGATGCATAATTAACATTGGATACATAATTATTAGGTGCATTATACATAGACATACATAAAACATAAGATACTTAGCACACTGCTAGAACAATTAATTGGTGCTGATAGTTTTAGTGTAAGATCCTAGTTTAACGCTCTGCGGTACAGTGCCATGCTACAAGATGATATATGCGGAGCCATAGATTTAGTTATATATATACTAAAACACGTATACAGAATTATTAGTCACGCAGTAATCATTGGATTTATAAGCATTATATACGAGGTGCATATATTTACATACACAGATGATACATAATACAATGCTATAAAAGTTAGTTGATGCAATGATTTTTTAAGTTAAGACTAAATTAACACTATGCGATAAAGTGCCATGTTGCGTGATGTTATATTCGGATGCATGGTTACATTATCATATATACGAGGATATATACACATAGTATTTGGCACATAGTGATCGCTGGGCTTACAATCTGAAAGCGTATAGTGCCTTAGTCTCGTAAACATAAGAACAAAAACAAACAACGATCATCATTAAAGAAGTTGTTCGAAATTGCGAGCCCGGACCGTTATGCAGGCCTCACTTCTTCGGCGCATGGAAGATCTGCATCGCGGAAAATTATATGGGAGATGGATGACGTACGGTTCCTGCATCAAGGTCCGAGTCGTAATTTCGAACACCTTCTTTGATGACGATCGTTGTCTCTTTATGTTGTTTTTTCTTTGTTTTTGTTGTACTCCGAGTAATAAACATGTTTTCTCCCCCTATTTGGGTCCTTTCTTTCTTGACTTTTGTGACGTCTTCTTGATTTTGTGTCGCCAGGAAAGGGTTTCCATGCATTGCTATGTGATTTCCGACTGTATAAGTGTACTCTCTCTTGAAAGTTTGTCACCGCTGTACTGATACACCCTGTATATACATATTATGTATGTATGCTAAGATAACTAATGCAATAAGTTAAAACCGAAGCATGAACTAAATAACGGGTTAAATACTACAATAAATTAGTAGGAATAATGCAGTTAAAGGAAAAATAAATTAACATCTTTTCAAACAGCCAGAATTTGATATTTTAAAGTTGTTCTTGCTGATGTGACTAATCTTACTTATCTGATATTAGAGGAAGCCCACGAAAATCATCGGGGTAATGTGGCAAGATTGCGCCTCTCATTGGCAAGATCCCTGAGCACTATACAACTGACAGTAAGGCTTTGCTCAGTTTCGCTCCCAGTTTTGAAGAGAGAAACTTCGAGGGAGGGACGGGTCCGAAGGTCTCCCACTCGTCGTTCCCTACCACATCATCTCGAGAATACTTTCGGCCCGCCGCATATTTAGAGTGGTTCTATATCGCAGAGCCACTATAAACATTTAAATATCCGTGCCTTCTTCGGGATTCAAACCTGGGCCCTATGGTATGGCTGTTAGAGTGACTAACCGGTACTCCCGTAGAACGGTATAATTTAAAGTAAAAAAGAAAATCTGAAAAATAAAATTAAATCACAAATGTGAGACCTCAGAATACAAAGGCGTGAAAGCCAAGAACGGAAAAAGAAGGAGATTCCAAGAAATAAAACCAAGTGTATATATCTAGCTGAAGAGTATTTCGTATTTCTTAACAACTCTTCAGGAGGGTTGGTCTCAAGAACTACAAGAAGGACAATTTAAATATTGCCAAAAAATTTCTACAAATTTTCAAATGGTAGCTAATTGTACATACATTTATATAGTGAAAACACTACGTGGCTAATCAAGCACGTCTTGCAAATTCACCCATATATTCACCCAAAGTCTTATCAGTTTGAATTTTATTTAATTTTAGACTTGTATATTTAATTTTTTTCCTAACTTGGTTTGGTGCATCTAATTGATTTATTTCTCTTGACACGTGTATTGAAAATTGAAAATTCTTTTGTAGTTTAATCCGATTTTTCCCCAGCTTCACTTTTAGTCATGTTGAGGGGGAGGACTACATTAATTAACATTTAGCTGCTTCTTTACAAAATTTTAGTAGTTAGTTGGTTTTAATTCCTTAGCAAATGTGCAGTAGGTGATTCAGAAACTTAATTATCCTGTTTCACTATCATACCACCAACCCCCTGAAAAGGTGCTACGACACATGTAACACACCTTCGTTAAAGAATTATTTCATTTAATCTACTAGCTTTGATGTATAATATTAATATTTTCATTTCGCTTTTCGATTTTTCCTTTATAATTTGAATTATAAAGTTCTGGCTGTTTCGGAAAGATTATGAAAAGTTTTGCATAAACTAATTATATATATGTGTGTGTGTAAAATTAAAATTGGACTTAAGTATTTGATAACTTTAGGCTTAAGAATTTACCAAGTGGTTACTCTTGGCGATTTTTACTCCCGCGAATTAACGTTGGCAAAAAAAGCAACTGGAAACTTTAAGGAAACTGTTCGTTCAGGTGGGAAAAGTTATTAAAATTAAATTCAACAGTCTTTGCGCTAATCGGCTTAAACAGGCGACTTTAGAAATGAACGTGTCTAATTTGTTAGTCAGTGCCAGAATAAATTAGACAAATTTACAAAATAATTACGGCATTTGTATTCATACATACTATTGTAATTAATTAAGTTTAATTGAATAAATTCCAGAATGTACTCTACCACAGCCTTTTTTGTATTTGTTACATTTTCATGTAAAATATTTCTGTGTACAATTTAGCCTTTTTGTAGCTTTTTTTTTGCATAATATACGAATCTGGATTATTTTTGGAGTAATTAGTTTTTTCTTACATTTTTGGCAAAATTTCTATGCAGGGGAGAGATTCCTAATTTTTCAGAGGTACAAATAATTTAAAATAATTAATTTTAGTGCCTCAACTAATTTGAAGCAGACAGAAGCACAACTAGCTTTGCCAGAAAAGAGTATATTTTTTATGGATTCTTCCCTACTTTTGAAAATGTTTTGAGTCTGATAATTGATAATACTACGGTTTCGTTTTTGCCTTTTTAAAATTTTTTCCAAATTGCTTTATCATCTCAGTCAAGGCTAGTGTAATAGATTCCACTAACTTTTAAATTTGAATCTTTTTCAACTTTCTATCATACTTGGCCTATTCTGTTTTAATTTAAAATAGTAAATAATTATATATATATACATTTTTTCAAGCAGCTTTTAGGAACACAAAACCGTTTTTTTCAAAGATTCACACGAAATAATGTTTCACGGAAAGAAAATATTCCTAACAGCTTATACTGTCTTCTCTATTTCGCTGTTCCACTTTTTAAAGATATTTGAGTTACAACTATGTTTGAAAGAGCGACGGGATTTAAGGTTTGCTCTAGAAGGTGACAACGTCATTTCGTAAGAAGGATCTCAGTTACTGATGGAACTTACGCTCCCCTCCATCCCCTAAAAATGAAGTGCAGTGAGCACATTAGTTTCTAGAAAAGGTTTCTTTCGGAACGGAAGCAGCAACACATTCTTGAATCGGGTTAAAAGCAGAGAAACGTAAAGCAATCCATCTACCCGAGTTCACTCTCTGAACGTGACAGAAGCTCGCTGGCAACTGCACCTTCTAGGAAAAGAGTAGGGAAATAAATCAAATCTGGTGCGGAGACATTCCTTGATAAACTTGGCGTCGGTCTGTGAGATTATTTTGACTCAGTTTCCAGACAAAATGGGATAATTTGAGCCTGACTTATTAAAAGGCTTAGAAAGGAAGAATTATTTAAGCAGGTTGTAGTCTTTTGGGATTACTTTCGACTCGATGATTGCTTAAAATACTTACGGTAAAAAATACAGTAATTTTAACAGCTATTTTATGCAAGTAACAATGGGAAAAGTAACTGAAAGTTGAAGTTATTCTCCTGTTTCATTTTAATCATAAAGGAAGGATTGCGTAATTTCAATTTTCGGAAGCGTAGTAGAACGAATTATTTCCATATCAAAAACCTTTGCTTAGAAATTTGAAAAACTGCATCAAAGCCCTTAAATAAGAATATAAAGTTAAAAGGCATATAAAATTAAATAATAAAATGTAGTGTTAAAAGAATACATTAAAATATATAAATTATATA